>JAQMYK010000005.1:2809705-2828537 GCA_030014345.1 Clarias buthupogon
TGTAATTATTTGTAAAAAAAAAATTAATTAAAAAATAAAAAATAAAAAAATAAATATATATATATTTATTTTATTTTTTAAATTAATTAATTACATTTTTTTTTTACAAATAATTACACAAAAGCTTATGTTAATAATTGACTCTTTAAACTCAGTTAAACATTTTTGTTTGAACATGTTTAAAAGTATTGAGATTTGAAACATATTTGAAAATATTGTTCAGGCAAACCTTTCATACTGCTTGGCGATCATTAGTTGTGTTCACTAATGGAAAAAAAAAACTAAAAAAAAAAACCAGCAAATAACCAAAAGTATGATTATGATTATGGTTCTGACCGTGCCTCACCAACAGGACTAATAGGTGTAAGTGCTCTCCCATCAAGCTGAAACACTGTGAGGGGGCATTTCAGCACAACATGAAATGATTTATAAAGGTGAATATTACTACTTATATTTCTTTCTTTTCTTTTACTTTGGTCTCTGACATTACCCATACACACATACAGTACACACACAGACACACATACACACACAGACACACACTGATCAGCCATAACATTTTGACCTCCCTCCTAATATTGAGCAGGTCCTTCATTTGGCTCCCAAAACATTAATGCACTTTCTGTTCTGACACTTTTCTATTGGAACCAGCATTAACCTTTTCCTAGCTCATAAATGTACATTGCACATTTATGGACATTTGTATTTGCACTCACCCTGGACATTTATGGACATTAGGTACACTTATGGTCATTGCACAACTACACATTTGCACACATTTCCATTTCATTTCCATTTCATTTTTGCTCATTGTACATTTATAAACATTGCATCCACACATTCATGCATGTATATTTGCACACTCCTTGGACATTTCTAAAAAAAAAAAAAAAAAAAAAATTCTATATTTCCTATATTTGTCCAGCAAAAGAATTTCTAGATTCATAGAGCTATCTAGAAAATAAGTTTCTCATATTTTATATTTTGTTCTTATCCTCTATAGCTATATTTTCCATAGCTAAAGTTTTTCAATATTTTATTTTATTTTATATTCTATTCAATATTTATTTCTTCTTGATAATCTTTTTAAGGTCATGGGTGGTCGTATAAGCACGTCACTGCATAGCATACTGTGTATGACTGTGTATGTGACAAATAAAATTTGAGTTTGAATTTCTATTGGATCAGACACCACATACCAGCCTCCACAAGACTCACTTGACCACTCATGACCCTGTCCCCAATTAACTGTTTTTTTCTTCCTTGGATCACTTTTGGTACTGTATGTCCTGACCATTGCAGACCAGGAACATCCTACAAGAGCTGCAGTTTTGGAGTTCCTCTGACCCAGTCGTCTCACAGTAACTACTTTTACAATATCTCGTTATAATGGTGTCTGGAAGTGGGTGGGATATATTAGACAGCAAGTAAACCTTTTTTTCCCCCTGAAGTTGATGTATTGGAAGCGGAAAAAATGGGTGAGCTTAAGGATTTGAGTGGCTTTGACTGAAAAGAGCCAAATCTAGAGGACTGGGTCAGAGCAACCCCAAAACTGAAGATCTTGTTGGATGTTCCTGGACATTCAGGACCTACCAAACGTAATCCAAGGAAGGAAAACCGTTGAACTGGTGTCAGGGTCATGGGTGGCTAAGGACCAGCCTTCACTGATGCACATGGGGAGTGAAGGCTGGTCCAGTCCAATAGAAGCGCTAGTGTAGATGAAGTTGATGAAATAGGTTAATGCTGGTTGTGATAGAAAGGTGCCAGAACATTCAGTGCATCACTGTTTTAGTGGCCTACTCAATACTAGGCAGTATTATGGCTAATCAGCATATCTATATATATACACGTGCATGCATCCATACTGTTGATATACAGTAGTACCTAAAATGAAATCATTGTAAAGACATCATGAACAACAACATACATCTACACTTTATAAAGATACACTAGTAATCTACATATAATACATTTACAAAACTACATCAAAACGAGGGGAACCATTGTGTCATTTTCTCATTCTGCCTGCGGTTTGTGAAAAATGAGCCAATACGAATGTGTTCCATTCATTCAGAGAACACCATTATCCACGTGAAGCATGACCCAAAGCATTGAACTGCCATTAGGGCGTAGTGTTGTCACTTACACATTTCTCCACTGAACCAATCATATTCTAGAAGACTGTCCTCCCAACTGCTTTCTCCAAGAGGTTACTGCGATCCATCAACTTTTAGTTCATTTTGTTCCTCTTCATTACTGGTGCTCTGCTTTTCAGTTCCTCTTTCTCTCTGCTCTCACAAGAGGCCACTAGTTTTATATAGTAACAAGAGAGGAGAGTAAAAATAAGAGACTCCGGGATTCTGACCGTCTCCATCTATGTTCACACACACAGGCACAATTTCCAATAAAAAAAGCAGTCTGTAGTCCACTCTTTGTAAATTAGAGGGAACATCGGTCATCGTTATATCTTGCATCAGTTCACCAAGTAATAAGGTGAGATGCTGCCAATACTGTGATTGGTTACGCTTCATTTATACACAGCCTATAGCAGGCAGACAGGCAGGGACAGGACAAACACACGTGTTCATGCTATACTTCAATCATAAGTAAGCGTCTCCGAATGTTATTCAAATATCCACAAAGAGGTCAAAGGTACAGCTTCAATTAGTTGGTGATGTCATCGCATCCGTGTAACAGAACTAAACAACATGATGGCAAAACTTTCTTAACTTGAGCAAAAATGTTGGGAACTGCAACCTTAATAAATTGCGGTGTGATGTTTTATGCATTGTTCCATATCAAAAGCGATTATTGTTGTAATTAGCCATCTCATAGCAGTTGTTGATCGAGCACTGGGAGTGTTCCTGACTATTTAGCAGTGCTGATTTCAAACACCAAAACGACCACAAATTTTCAGCCAAAACACAGTATTGGTGCTGATTTGAATGTTTTTTTATGTTATACATATAATACAGAAAATGTGTATGGCCAAAGAAGCTACTTCCGAAGTTTATGCAACATGGAAGTGACCAATCTTGCTTACCTAAAAAATGCAAGTTGCTAACTTTAGCCGTTTTGGAGAGATGATTTTATAAGCACCACAAAAATTGGCCATTTTTCATCGTTATACTGTCTCGCTTCAAACAACAATCATTGAAAATGCAAATTATTCATATTTCTTTATGAGTTTTGATACTTCTGATGGCCATATATTGGGCGCCACATAACTTCTACAGACTATTTTTCACTGTTTAATGAAAATAAGAACATGGTTATATTGGTTTGACAGTGCACAGGTTTGGTTTTTTGGCTTAAGGCTAAAATGTTAAACTTCGTGGATTAAAAGACGACTAAAACTGAACAAACTAGTGATGGGTCATTCATTAACGATTCGTTCTTTTTGAACGAATCTTTAACATGACTCAGAAGAATGAGTAGTCTTGGAGAGTGATTCATTAATTTTCTACTGGGCGCGCATGCGCAAATCATCGCAAAACCCCCATAGGTTATGTACAGGAAACAGAATTGAGCGATTTTTTTCTTAATGGTTCTTCTACTCCGAATCATTCGTTCTTTTGTCACGTGACTCCCATAGTCGCTATGCAATGCAGTACACAGGAAACAGAATTTAACTGTTCTTAACGAATCTTCAAGTCCCGAGTCGTTCGTTCCTTTGTCACGTGACTCCCATAGACGCTATGCGGTGCAATAGATTCAAAAGAATGAACTGGAAGGTATAAGAGGTGAGCTACTCATTCTGTTTATTATAATATGTCCTTAGCTGCATTGTAATATTTTCATTACTGGAACTATAGCCGAAATTTGTGTATGTAGACGTATTGGGGGTCTTTTTATTGAAAATGAAATATTTTATTTTATTTCTGATCAAAAGAACGAAATGAACTAAATGACTCAAAAAAAAAGATTTGTTCATTTTGATGAACGAGATTCAAAGAACCGAGTCACTAAAATGATTAAAATTTTCAAACAACTTCTGGTTAAAATATACATCAAAAATAAGATTTAGATGGAAGTTGGAATGTTCTGTACTAACTATGCGTACTGGGAGGGAACACTGGACAATGTGATGTCCTGATCTATGTGATTTTTGTCTAGCACAATGCTATTTACATTACCTACAGTTATCCATGGCTCTAATTTTAGTTGAATGTGTTGGGTTTAATTCCAGGATTTTTGTGGTTTATGTCTGTGTGTATTTGTAAATTTGTTACCTCCCTTTTTCTGCTGAAATGGTGCTGGTCACCTCCTTTATAATCAGAGTATGTCTCGTCTAGAGAGGTCTTTCTTTGGTGATACTTCTTGTCCTGTTAAAGTGTGGTATACAGTAGTTTATCCTCAGCGATCTGAGACGCTAGAGCAATGTTGTATGACTTTTTCTTCTCCAACTGTGTCCATATGGAGTGGACTTTATTTTGTTAAACTATTTAGATTTTTATCACATTTTCTCATCCCAGAGAATGTCTGAAGTCACCATTTTCCTTGTGTAAGTACGTGTCATTAAAGACGGTCACAATTCCACTCTGACCCCCCTGTTTGTGGTTCTTGACCTATTTGTATTAAATTTTTTTTTTGTGTGTGATTTTGCTTATTAAACAGGGCAGATCCATCACAATACTAAAATTGGTGTAAGCTTCTAGAAGTACAGTATACTGTATGACCTGTGAAAATTGTTGCTTAAATTAAAGCATTCCATAAAAAAATTAAAATGAAGGATTTTTTTTTTTTGCCCAAAAATTCTGTAGTGTCCGTAACCATGTCAAATTCATGTTACAATATTGTAACAATTTTGCATTTTAGAATAAAACACTTTTTTTTTAGGTTTATGTCTGTTCACGTGAAATCTAAATCGGCTAAGTTTCATCTGAACGACAATTTAAGATCATTGAAAGGTTTGAATACAAAAACCTTAGACGCTACATAATAAAAGAGCATGAAACTGCATTTAGCAAATGTGATAACTAAGTGAAACTAAGCATGGATAGGGAGATAAGAAGCATCAAGTATTATGAAAAATGGTGTTATATGAACCTGTCTGAAAATTCACTTTATCACCTAGGGGAAACACTTTTAGCATCAATACAATGTTTCTTTCTTTCTTATTCTTTTGGCTGCTTACGTTAGAGATCGGCACAGTGTTCCTTTTGTCTCCATCTAACTCTGTCTACCACATCTTCCTGTGTCACTCCAGCCTCCTGCATGTCCTTCCTCACCGCATCCATAAACCTCCACTTGGTCCTTCCTCTTCTCCTCCAGCCTGGCAGCTCCATCTCCTTCCGATATACTGGACCCCTCATCCCTTTTCTGCACATATCCAAACCGTCCTAATCTGACCTCTCTAACTTTGTCCCCTTCCTGCTTCCTGTCTTTTCGTCAGCGGCGACGTCTCCAAACCGTACAACATCGCTGGTCTCACTACCATCCTGTAAACTTTCCCTTTCATTCCTGCTGAAAGCTTTCTGTAACACAGATCACTCCTGCTGCTCTTCTCCACCCTGCTTGTACTCTCTTCTTCACTTCCCTAACTCACTCTCTATTTACACATAGGGACTCTTGCCAAAGTGATCACTAACATTAAGGGGAAAAGATATGAACTCAGTTTTCTTCAAATTTTATGCTAAAATATAAACACAAGACCCGTGGGACTAAATGTTTGTGAGGAAGCTCTGCGTGTCTCATGTAGACATAAAGCTCTCTGCTGGTCTAGTCTTAGAGTTTCGATGAATTTAAATGAAAAAACATCTCTGCATGTTTTTTTTTTTTTTTTTCCTGTTCTCATGTTTATTCAGAAATAACTACAAAAAAAATGTACCCTTTATCAGACTTTTCTGGTACACAGTGTACTGTACTATTTATGACAATTTGAGGATACAGCGAACTCCAATCCTGAATTTGGGAAAGTCTAAATGAAAATGGTGTAAAGGTTATTTGTTTTTCACACTCATTTTTTCATTTCTCAGCTTCTACAAACGTCTTGTGCAAATCATAAATGCTACGTCTCATTCTTTCAAACTGATTGCGAATGCTTTGGTATGTTAATGCACATGATCACATGCATGTCTGCTGATTCCTACATCATTTACATTTAGGCATTTGGCAGTCTGCTGATGTCTGCTGATTCCTACATCATCAGATGCTTATGTCAAATTGATCAGAATGTATTATACTGCTTCTCTGTCGAATAGAAAATAAAAACATAAAAGCATTAGCTCATTGTCATTACATGCAAAAAGACTGAGTGAGTTGTAATAATCTGTCCATCAAATTTTATAGCCAATTCTATTAGCTTTTTTTCTTCTTCCTGTAAATGTGTCCTGAATTGATGCGTTGCTCTCAGGTGAATCTTGACTTCGCCAACGGAGGTGTACATTTAAAGTGTTTGATGAACCAGTTCTCCAAAATACCTGTCTGCCATGGATGTAGCAGACGTCTGCAGAGTGTGGATAAGACATTCCAAAATATTCTTTCTGTGGCCTGATAGACTGGAACATCAGGAGGCGCAGAATGACAGCACCGTAATTCCTCAGACTGAGCTGCATGTACAGTTCAAATTCAAATTTTATTCGTCACATACACAGTCTTACACAGTATGATATGAAGGGAAGGGCTTATATGACTGCTGATGACCTCAAGAATCAAAAAGGAGGAATAAGAGAAATTACATAAGATATACTGTATTTAAATAAGCTTTAGATGTAAATGACTTGTTTTAAATTTACATAATGTACAAGCAATATCAAATATGAAAAAAAAATACTGGAATAAAATAGTAGAATAAAAAATAGAAATAAAAAATATATATATATAATAAAATATTTTTCAAAATGAAATGTTGAAATGTAGTGTAGTGTAGAACTGTGTCAAGTTATGGGCAAGATAATGTGCGGATGTGCAGAATATTGTGCAAGATTCAAAGTTCACAGTACACTGGTGTACAAAATGTGCGAATGTGCAAATGATCCATGTGGAATGTTTGAATGTGTGTAATGTGTGTGTCCAAGTTTAAAGTTCGGAGTTTTGTATAACGCTTTTAACAATTGTCATTGTCGCAGCTTTACACAATCAAAAGAATTATTTAAGTTTGTATGGAATGTGAATGTGTATGAATCAAAATGGTCAGATCGTCCCTGGTGAGCAAGCTGAGGGCGACAGTGGCAAGGAAAAACTCCCTGAGATGGAGATAGGAAGAAACCTTGAGAGAAACCAGACTCAACAGGGAACCTATCCTCATCTGGGTGAAACAGAAAGCAGGAATTGATCTGCATTCAGTGGTGTGCAAGTTCTGCCTATCCAGTGTTTACATTTCTAAATATTTCCTTTATGCTGTAAAAGAGTCTTTTCTTTTCTTCGGAATTGTAACCAGAAATTTCAGCAAATTACAGTACAACCAGTAAAAAGCGTAACAGTGAATCCAGTCTAATTTCTTGCAATATATCTTTAATCAATCAATATGTACTGTAACAGCATGCCGTACAGCTTTTTGCATTTTCCATCAATGTCATCAAAACATTTGATCAGAAAATGCTGTTATATTATATTGATCAGAGTATACTGTTATACTGACAACACGATTAACATTGCGACTACCTTGCTTGTTAACAATGACGCAAGAACATGTAAATCTGACGGCACTGACATCTTCATTGACATAAACATTTACTTTTGAAATATAAATTAACTATTTGGGAAAGTTACAGGCTTTAGCGACGACCCCATTGTGTTGTTCAGTTTGTACTAACTGTTTTGAGACATGCACTTGTTGTAAATGTTTATGTATGATTGGGGAATTGCTACAAAGCAACCGAGAAAAAAACTGTAATACGTTTCTGAATGCTTTTTTCAAAGAGTCTACAGAGCTTGACTGCTTTGAGCTGAGTCAAAAGAGCTTGACTGTTACTAAGCGCCACAGTTTGCAGCATAGTTACAAAGAATACATGTCATGGCAAGATTAGACTTGCAATGGTTTTTCTTTTTTCTTAATGGTCTTTTTGGGGGGACTGGATGATTGTACAACAAACATTTTTATGAAAACCCCATGAATTTGGTGCACAAGGTAATTTATGTTGGGTTTTCTGAAATAAAAACCCAGTTACAATTATATATATACTGTACAGCACATCGAATTTTTTGTTGAATATCCCTTAGCAAGTTTCTTCTTTAGCAGATGCTCTGGATAGCCGTCAACAAGCTTCAGGCAGAATTCTGATTAGCAGAATTGTCAGGGGTCGGTTAAATTAGTTGGTTTTCTGGAACAGGCCTGACTTTCAGGCATCATCCACCAATTTCCAATAAGTTTAAGATGCTCTAAAATATTTAAGTTTAACCATTCCACCACTTTAACCTCTAAAGTTTAAGATGCTCTAAAAGATTTACGTTTAACCTATATCACTACTGTACCATCTTTGTTCTGTGTTTTGGGTCATTTGCTTGTTGGAACACTCAAGTTAGAAGATTCAGGTTCTCATCTACTGTAGCTCATGGTTTGAGATTAGGCAGAAGAATATTAAGGTAATTTGTGTTCTTTATTCCAACCACTTTGTCCAATGCACCAGTTCCACTGGCGGATATTTACACCTCTCAAGATAACTCTGGTTCAAACTCTTCTCCAGAAGGCTATATTGTTGTGCAAGTACACTTCAACCAAGTTTGAAGGTGTTGATTTTGGAGAAGGTGTTTCTTTCTCGAATGGCAGCCTTTCAGTTCCTGGTGATACAAGGTTCACTTGCTTGATGTTCTGGCAGCTTCGAGTTCAGACTTGTGCCTCGGTGGTTCCTGGGTTGTTCCTGACCATCCGAACCAATGGTCTTTTACCTGCAGTTAACATTTGCGTCTTCTAGACTTATGCAAAGTGGCTATACCTCTCTTTAACTTGTACTTACTGTATGCATAACTGTATACATCTTGTTATCTGTAGTTGTTTCGACATGTTTGAAAGTGACATTTCTGACTGATTAGGTCTGCCATCCTCTTGGATTTGGACTTACATATTGTACTGTGTCTGTTAGTCGATCCAATGATTGCTATCAAACAAACCTTTTTATGCTGGCACAGAGAAACTACTATCTGTAGTCAATAAGGATTACTAACAGAAAGTTGAGAGGCTTTGGGGTTTCTTGGGTATGCGCTGTAGCCCGGGAAAGACTTTTTTAATGGCCATTATTGAGTAGGTTTCCTGTTTGCGACCAGGGCAGCTCTGGCTCCTCAGGGCATTACTTTATAAGGCCTCTGGGGTGCGTGCTGATATCTAGCACCAGGAAGTTTGGATTTCATGGATCTGATTGGTTTATCCGTCACATCCCATGGAACCTCGGTTGGATTGGGATCTGTGGAATTTGGACAACCTTGAACTCTTGGCCTGCTAAGCCCCAAATACGGCAGGCTGTGATTCACCGGGTGTCCTGGTACCTTTCTCTCATGGCCAGCTTTGAATTTTTCCGCAGGTTTGTGCTGCTTTGACTTTTCTATAGGACCGGACCGGGTTGCCTTTGGTCCAGTAATTATCATCAGTGTTATTCAATTAACTTGGCAGTATTGGTAAAGTTATGGCTGCTATCTGTGTATAAACCAAGAGGCATCTCTGCTTTTGATTTACACTTACAAAAAATGGCGTAAAAAAGTATACTTTCCAGCCTGTATTTTGTTCTCTTTTGTCTGGCGCACAGCTACAGTATAATTTGGAGCAACTTAAGCATACAGTCAACTCGAAAATGATTGGCTGCACCAACATACCAATCAGGCACCATTAAACCACCAAATACAAAATCAAATAATAATAGTGCTGGCTGTTAGGTTAATGGTAAACTCCAAGCTCTGAGTCCCAGTAATGAGACTTTATTGTACGCAAACCATGGAAAGAGATTGGCTTCATTATTGGTCTTTCTTACACTAGATTTTCCATTTGTCTCACAAATCACACTCCAAGTGATTTACACCTTTCCGCACCTTCCAAGTATATGAGCTGTCTCGAATAAATTGTATGGCTTGACGTTGCTAATATTATTGTAGTTAACCACTCGCTAGTTGGAATATAACTTTTGCAGGAATACTGTATGAAGGGATGTGATTTCTTATCAGTGAATAACTGAGTTTATAAAAAAGTAAAAAAGGTTTATACGTAAAAGACTGACTCAGCTCTTATCAGTTGGGTAATATTTCCTTTTTTCGCAATAAAATCTAGGGGGATTCTGCTCATAAAATTACCGCTGCGGTGAACCGGGCTTTTTTTTTTTTTTTTTTTTTTTTTTTAAGCGTACACTTTAATCAGAAGTGTCTGTGTAATCCAGTGAATCATCTAATTTTAGTGAAACATAAATCAGCTTCTTTAGACAATCACCATAATGCTACCTTAACCCTTAACCGGAATAATAAAAAATACATTAGTCCTGTCAAACCATAATGGGCTTGTGAGCATGCTAATGGTCTGTTTCCAACACAAGGATTTCACAAACCACACAAATTACGCAATAGTGACGCACCTGAAACTATGAAACCTATAAAATGGGGCAGTGGGATTTCTATCATGTGTGAAGGACCTCAAAGACCGTCTAGTTGTATGTGCATGTGTCAGAAACCCACTTGAATATTCATGTGGCTGCAGTATCAATGGGGCACTTGTGAAATATGGAGTCTATTTCACAGCATTAGGATCCTATTTTCAGCACATGCCTTTTTTTCCCCTCTAATTAGAGCCGGAGATGTGTTTTCTCCCTTTGCCTGCCACTTTTTTTTTTTCTTTTTTTTTTTTTCACTCAAGTCTGGCTCATGGACAGCTAGATCAAGACCAAGACTAAGCAGCTAATTGCTTTAACATCATTTTAGCAATCCGGTAAAAGACAGCTATGGACTGCTGATGCGTTGCTTTAGTCTGCGCAAAGCATTAGTAGAAAAAAAGACACGAGATTACTACGAGAGTAGTAATGCACACAAAATTTAAAAGCATAAGTGGAGAAAAACAAAAACAACATATATTCATGATCAAGGTGAGCCACCCATATTGCATTTATAAATGTATACATAGAGCAAATGTCATGTTTTTTTTCGCAACAAGCTATATTCATATTTTTGAAAAATAACATTTAAAAAATGCTAATTAAATCTACACGTCACCTTGAAATATAATCGTTGAGAAATGTAATCATCTTTTAATTAATGTCTAAATCCATGTATTTAGTCACACTTTAGTCAGACATCCTTTTTTCATGAATCATTTATTATGTTATTAAAGAGATTTACATTTTGTTTTCAACATTCAATGCTGTTTACTGAACACATTCGCTATGAAATATCTTTAATGTTTCATTGAGTCATATGTTCACCATTTTAAAAAATTTACTGGGAAGAAGAAAATCAACCTGTTGGCTTTTGTGTATTTTGTTTGTTTGTTTGTTTATTTATTTATTTATTTTAGTGTCCGTGACATTGTAGCATTGACTGTTGAGATCACTTTGAAAGTAGAATCTGATTATCCCAATTGCTGACTGAAAGTAAACTGGTATTAAGAAAAAGTCATTAGAATGTCCTAAATGTTTTTTCTTTTATTAAAAAAACAACTTATTACTTTTTTGAATTTTTACAAGATTATGAAATTATGAATGAATGTACAATTGTGCTTAAAAATGCCACCAGTCAGCACAGAAATTAATCTTATGTGTTCAAAAGAACTCATGCTGATCTCTACACCGCTCCACCAGTAGCCCAAGACTGCAGCAAAAACTAATTTGAATTTAGGAATGCTTCAAGAGACATGACTGTCATTAATTTACACCTGGTTTTCCGAAAGAAAATAAATTATATGAAAAAAACGTCTGCTCCTAGAAGCCAAAATTTTAGTAAATCACATAGAAAATGTAATCAGGACGTGAAATGTGAGTTTATACTCATACAGTACAGAACACAAAAGGGTTTTCAAGAAGAATATATCCCAATTGTAGCTGGCACTTGGCAGAAAGGAAAAAGCAGCACATCTGGCAACGAGTGCTTAAACTATTATTTGCAGACCTGAAATCCTGAAAACATATGATCAGTTGGACAGCAGAATAAAGTAACTCCATTTCTGCAGGGTGTTTTGTTTTTTCAAATAAGGCGAGAAGTATTGCAAACAGATGAAAACTATTTTCTGCATATTTTCTTTACGTCTCCAGGGTGTTAAAAAAGCACAAATGCCAAAATATGTCAAAATTGTTTGGGTTACTTCGGTGAGAATTTTGTGTGGGTTTTTTTTTTTTTTTTTTTGCAAAAAGCTACAAATCCATCTCCCACAGTTTTTCACATGGATAAATCAGCCTACTGTACAGTTGTGTTTGTGACAATTTAAGTATCGATAACATGTTTATCGAGTTTTACAAAGGGTGTTTTGGTGAAACCGGGACTTTGTGGTCTCATGAGCAGAAGAATGAAGGCGTAAAAGGGATTAACATTTACAGAAGACTTCAAAAAAAGGACGATCAGGGTGATGAGAGTCTTACTGTAGCCGCGGTAAAAAGGTAAAAAGTGCCAACGTTTTAAAGAAGTCCGTACTGTACGTCCGGGAAGGCCGATCCTGGCTGACTTTACTGCAGTCTTTTCTGTGAACATTCAGTGAATAGAACGCCTGATCATTGGAAATCTACTGATAACTTGTAAGTGCACATTGGATACCCAGAGAGATCTCTGTCTTCGTTCAGCACAGAAGATTGCTAATCTGCAGTGAGTTATAGCAGTGGTTCTCAACCTTAGTCCTGGAGGACCACCTGCCTTGCACTTTTTAGTTTTCTTCACTCCCAGAAGTGGGTATGATCAGGATACAGTAACTGCAATGGCAGTAACAGAGCGTGAACATCCTTGTTCCTGGCTTCAAAATTCTCTAAAAATTCAATGAACGCATTAAGGTCACCCAAAGTAGTCATTGTTTTGCCCAGCCGGTAGTTTCCCTTTACTGAATGTGAAAGAAAGAATCAATGTCATAAGTAATTTAGGACGAGTCAACTTTTTCTATATAAAAGCTGCGGCTGCTCCTTGTTGATGTTTGCCTGAAATGTAGAAGTTCAAGACTTGTAAAAGAAGAATATATGCTAGTTTTAAAATGAAAATATTCCTGTTATAGACAACCTTGTGTGCCAAAGGAAAATTATTTGTTAGAAGAAGTAAAAATCTGAAAATGGTGTTTTACTGTCATACTGTTCAAATCAACATTATTGGACCAAAAGGAGCTCGAAAAGAAGAAACGTCTTTTTTTTTTTTTTTTTATATATATATATATATATATAGGTGTCCATTTTTGGCTAACGGTCTTTTCCTGTCTAAAAAAAAAAAGGAAAGGTTGCCTTAATAAAAAGTGCCCCTAGCGAATCTTACATTTATCAAGTTCATACTTTGAATTATTTTTATACACACTCGAATGCTGTTTGTTTTACCACTACACACGTTCTTCTTTTCATCTCCTGAAGACATGAACGCACATATACAGTACACACACACTCACTGTTTCATCTAATGTCATTTCAGAGGAATGCGATTCCTTTTCATGTACGCATAATTAAAAATGTAAAACAGTGGCAATATGATAGTTTCATTTTCCATGAAATTTGTTTTCAACAGTTATAGTGTCATTGGCAGGATCACTCTGAACAGAGCAGAAAAGTGTGAGTAACAATTAAACACAATAGTTATCAATAGTCCTAAAAATCAAATCGCATAAACTTCTTGTTTTTATTTATTTACTTAAAAATGATAATTATAGAGAAATTCTGTTTCTGTTGATTCACTACTTATATCACAAAAAAAAGAGGAAAGAAAAAAAAAGGAAATGTATGGCACTTTCAGATTGTCATACTGTATATCTACCAGATGAACATTTTAAGTTTTAAACATTTTTGTCATCATTATTGCTTGTAAAAGAGTCACAGGCCATAAACACACTTATGGTTTTCATGCATATACAGTTACTGTATATTCCAGATCAATCTGACCCACAATGGACATCCAGCGGGAACAAAAATGACAAAAAATCTCGGGTAAATTACAACTTTCCATGCACACCTAGCTGACCCGACTCATAAAATCTAATGATTTTAGTTGTTTTCATCAATTAAAACAATTATTTAGTCATGAGTTGAGACGAGTGGTCTTTAAATGCATGACGTCACTCTCACCAGCTTAGGTTTACCATTGAGTACCAAATCCTTCATCTAAAAGCCATCGATATCAGAACAGAGCAGGATCACAGAACACTCAAGGGAAAGCAACAAATACAGTATAGTGTGAGAGGAAACCTTACATTCTGCATCCATTAAAGGAAGATCATAGTAATTTTATTTAATCACAGGTGTGATTGGAGGCGTTAGATGAGCATCGATTTATTATTAATAATAATAATTAAACTCACATGGAGATCATGTTTTATTGCTCTGAAAAAAAAAAAAACATTTCCATCATTTTCTTTGGTTCATTTCACAAAGTGTAAGAACTAATAATCTTTAAAATCCAGATTACATCCTACAGTCTAAAACCAGACCAGCTTTAGTAACATGAGCACTAACTTTAGATGCACATTTTGCTGTAACTTCAAGTTTTATATTGTGTTCATATTTGATGGTTGAGACAAAAGTCAAATTCAATGTTTCATAAAATAATGACAATCAATTTCATGCATTGATGTCATACAACAATCAATATTCAGACTGAACTAAATTATTCTAAAGTGTTATAAATTATTATTTTATTAGTCTTTTATTCAAGACTTCTGTTTTGTGACTACTTCTGCTTTCCTCCCTATTATTCGACGGTTTTCTATTAGGTTTAGGCCGTAGATGACCCGGGCCATTTGAATATTATTGTCATACAGACAGTTTTTCACAATTTTTCTTTTTCAAGTTTATTAGTACAACACTTCAGCCAGACAGGCTAGAACTAATTAGTGAAGACACCTGTTTTGTGCGCAGGGAGAACCCTTAACACATGGCATATGTTGTCTTAATACTTTTGGCTACTGCTGTACACCCAGAGCTCAATCTTTTCACATATTGCCATTTTTTATTTATTTATTTATTTTTATTATTAAACGTCTCCCTATTCACTCTTTCTGATTTAAAGCTTAGGTCTATCTGCTGCCCATTTCATCCACTGCCTCTAATTATTGGCCCTGGCGATACAGAAGGCAAGGCTTTTAATGGAAAAGGCGAATTCGGAAAGGTCATAACTAATAAAAATGCCAGGAAGGATGTCTTTGTCTCTTTTATAATAAAACGCAGTAAGAAAGAACCTCTAATTCTACACAGATTTATGTCTTTCTCTCTTTCTTCTTGATAATATTCTCAACACAGAGGACACAACTCAACTGAAACTTTAATGTCATAATATTATTTATAAGGCTTGGGCTCGGCACGGATTCGTAAGGCTGTAGGAAAGTCAATATATATTGTGTGATCAGTGTGCAGCAGTTTGACTTTACTGAATAGATTTTTAAAAAAAAGGGTAAAGCACTAAAGCATCGAGACCTCTGTTTAGCGGGTACAGCTCTCTATGATTTAAATATTCCTAAAAAAACACACAGGCATACATTCATACTGTACATATACAGGCTATCCCAGGAGACTTCAGGTAGGGGGGACAATCCATCACAGGGCCCACACACACACACACACACACACACATTTTTCTTTCACATATCAGGAATTATGTTTTAATGAGTAAAATAGACACAAATGCATTGGGTGATAATTATCACACTGGCGTGCTCATTAATAAACAATTAGAATGTTTACTTAATTCCTGAAAATCATAAAATCTGAAAGATGCCTTGAAGACATTTTTTTTTTAAAGAACAAACAAACGCCATCTGTGCTGAAGCGAACATATTCCACTCAATCACTGAAGGAAGATTGGACTACAGAGCCTGTGGACAATTGGAATGAGGAACTGTCCCCGTTATTTATAAGCTTAAGGAATAACCAGACCACGCAAAGAGACGAGTTGAAGAGTGAAGCGTGAAGAGTGAAGCGTCAGCAGATTGAAGCAGCGGACAGCAACATCCTGCCTCACCGGACACACCGCCCTCCCACGCACACACTCTACCCGACTTCATCTTCATCCTAGATGACGTTTTCCACTGACAGTGAGCCTACTTGCTTCCTAAACAGTTAAACGAGTGATGTCTTACTGCTACAACCGCACCACATGCTGTCAGCTCATGTCACCGGAAAGAAAGCACAGGCTGTTCTAGGGCTCGCCAGCGTGACAATATGGGGACGTTAAGCTTCTCAATCTTCCCTTATTATCATCATCATCACAATAAATTGATGGAAATGGAGTTCAGGGTCTAACAATTTTTTCGAAAAACTGTACAGTTCTGCATCGGTCCTGGTGTGACTTGATCTTAACTGGACATAAATCCAGAAATAAATGAGTGACTAAATCCCAGCTCACAATTTAACATTTCTTGAGGGGCATTTTCACACTTCCACTTTATTCCCCATCCCCAAGTTCATTTGCACAGACAGTACAAGGCCATTTGGTCCAGTGTGAAGAGAAGAGCACTCGGGCTCAATCAACATGCGCCGGAGGCAGGTTACACTCCTAAAGAGTTCCCGAATTTTGAATGTGGTCAAAAGAAAACCCTAAATATGCCCCCAAAACACTTTAATTTCACTTCGAACTCATCTTAATACATTAATACATAAAAAAGGAATGTAAAGTTGAACCCGTATACTGTACAGTACTGTACTACTGTGTCTCCTGCGGTGCTAGAATGTAAAATACAGATATGACCCCTCTATATGGACTGTAATTCATGCGAGTGTGTTTTTTCTTTGGTATCAGTACTGTACGGTAAATACAGTAATAATTCACCGTCAAAAGCCGCATTGTTTTTCTCTACAATTGCTTTGTGTTCTCTCTACAATACTTAAAAATTTATACAGTATTATATTTTATGGGGAAATGTACAGTAGCTTAATTTAAGTTAATATTTATGTTGCAAAATTAGTAAATTACATTTTTATATATATATATATATATTATATCTATAGTTAGTTATAGATATATTTGTAGTAGATATCACTTATACTATACATATATTAAAATTAAATAAAAAATTACTTTGTTCTGTTGTTTCCATTTTTTTTTATTGTTTATTTAATTTACATATTAAAACATATTTTATAATTTAATATTTTATTAAAAAATTTATTATATTATTTAAAATAATTATATTTAAATATATATATTTTTAATTATTATTTTTCATTAAGAATGAAGATTATATTTTTGTTAAATAAAACACTATATTTCTGGTAGTTTGCGAGCAAAACGACAGTACTGCAAAAGTGTTTTTTAGTACAAACTTTGTTATAGACTCTTATTGTACTTTTAAGTTTATTATTGAGTCAATACAGAAGCTACAGAAAAATATTTGTATGCCAGAAGAAGAATCAGCACATATAATATATAATGGAGCACTTTTTAGATAAAAAATCTAAATGGAAAAAAGAAACAGTTAAATCGTTCAGAAGAACTGTGGGTGGTTCTGCAGGAGGCTTAAACTTAGTAATTAATTTTATTATTAAAAAAATTTAAAAAAAAGCACAGATTGTACCTGACATTAAAGGGTCTTTAAATCATTATCACATACTGACTTTGTTTCATAAATTATGGTTTATTGCGCTTTATATACTGTATTTTTTTATTCATGGTTTGCTTGTTTGTTTGTTTTCTTAAGGCATTCACTTGCGAGTGCCCAAGACTATTGCACAGTAATGTATATATACTATGATCGTGTATCTCTTTTTTTTAAATAAATTAAGCAAAAGTAAAGAAATATCTATTTAATTAAACTCCAAACTTAACAAGCATGAACAGGAAAAATATTTTTCTATTATATTTAATTTGGAAAAGATTTGAAATAGTCTACAGCAGAAGTGACGACGCTGCTGTAGACCATTGTGTTAATTATTTTCCAATAACAGCAAGTCTCGATGTGTTTCATTTCTCATATACCACATCAGTTCTCTAATAACTACAACTACTTATCCTCTGACACTCGGTGGTCCTTCAGATGTCTGTTCATCCTAGAAGGATTATAATTAATGTGAGAAGAACAACTGACATGCATATGAAAAGTAATTGATTTGTGTAAAAAGATGAATAAATAAACGTGATGATTTCTGCTCTCTAAAAATTAATCTTAGATTTATAGGGATGCTTTCAGGCCATGTGTAAAATGCTCTTAAATGTAAAAATTGTTATTTATGTAAATAGCACATTTAATTAGTCACACGCCGACAAGATTCCTTGGCCCTCATGCTGCAACAGAGGATTGTATATATATATTTTTTCCTTTTCAGGGTCAGAGCACAAAGTCTGCTTTTCCACCTTTTAAGTGGTTAGGAGTGAACTTTCGCTCGAAGGCCTGACTGTGGTTAAAGAGGGCGATGGCACTTGTGCCCCGGTGGCAGCAGACTCACTAATGTAAACCTCTGCTAGTCCTCAGACCTGAACTTGTGATCCTTGGGTACAAAGGGGCCCAATTATGTCTGTATCTCACTGCAATGTTCTGCCAAAGGGCACACAGCCTAGCACTAGTGTCTACTTCTTTTTTTTTTTCTTTTCCTATTTTTTTCGCATTTGCTGCGATGCAGCATTTTTCTAAAGTTTGTTTTTAAGTTTCTCTCATCATATAGAAATTTGACCGATAAATTGTAAACCACTTACCAGAGGTGTCAAGTAACGAAGTACAAATACTTCGTTACCTTACTTAAGTAGATATTTTGGGTATCTATACTTTACTGGAGTAATTATTTTTCAGCCGACTTTTTACTTCTACTCCTTACATTTTCACGCA
>JAQMYK010000005.1:2842885-2860997 GCA_030014345.1 Clarias buthupogon
CTCAATCGAGTGTCATTAGAGAGATTTCTTGTTTATTTTTCCGATAAAACAGTGTTTCCGTTGTGTGCGCGTGTGTGAAAAGAGTGTTTGAAGGGTAACTGTGTAAGACAAGAAGGGGGAGAGGGGAGTTTAGATACACACACACACACACACACACACGAGTGCCTGCGCGCATAAAAGGAAACACTTATCTGTGGGGATTTATTTTACTTTTTTTAAAGGTAAAGTGCAGGTTGATTTGTTTTATTTTTACTTTAGATTTTGCAGTAATTATTATTATGTATTTATTTTTTGGGTTATGGAACGAATAATTTAAGTTTCCATTATTTATATGGGTAAATTCGATTTGGTTTACGAGTGTTTTGGAATACAAGCTGGAACGAATTATGCTCGTAATCCAAGGTTCCACTGTAGAGACAAATTTACAGTCAGTCATCCACACACCAGCATGTTTTTTTGACTTGGTAAGAAACTGTTGTGCCTAAAAAAAGTCATGTGACCAAGAAATGTATTTATGCACCAAAAAGCGCCCTAAAGTATGGTTATTTACTTTAAACTTTAAACGTATTTAACTTATTAGCAACAAATTATTGTTGCTCAGTTGTAGAACCCTGGCATGTGTGGGTGGCGAGGATTATAGGATACATGAGAAAGGTGATTCATTTTTAGAAAGTTTTGTACTTCTTTCATGTAGATTTTTATTTGTATTTTTTTCTCACACACATGCCCGAACAAATACAAAGTTCAGCTGTTCGGTTCGTGGCATTCGGTGAAGACAAACAACAAAATAAGAAAGAAAAGTAAGTACTGTAACAAGGAATTCATGAAGTTATTATGATGACCCCATTTGACTTTCCCGATGGACCAGAGTCTTAGACTTGTTCTAATAGGAACCATTGATCTGGTGTCTTAATATAACGTTAGGATGATTTTAAAAAATCCCAGCACTGTATAAATCATTTTTTGAAAGTCACATTGTTTTTGTGTCAATAACAACTGCGCTTATCTGCAGCTTTCTCTATGTACACACGCGCACATCTAGATACATATGTAAGTTCATTCAGCTTTAAAGTGGCTTTAATCCTAAGCAGCAAAGCTTTAAAATGTCACGGAGAAACTTGAGCTTTGAGATCTGAGAATTGTATGTATACAGTATATGTATATCCATATCTATATATGTACTGTATACACATATCTCAGTATGGCTGTGAATTGGGTATAGGCACAAGAGTGCCGAAGGCATCACAGCTGTGCTGATATTCAGCACATCATCATGACCTCGAGTTATATTGCTTTTATACAACAAACACCATATAGTGTCAACAGATTATGAATAGTTTGCTTGTTTAACCAATTATTTTGCTCCGCAAATACTAATCAGTTTTAAATTTAACTTTGTATCCGAAAGGTGAGGAGAATAAACCATGGAGGTGGTGGACAGTCCTGAGAAAGTTACAAGATTTTTTTATCGGAAAAATTAGCAAGGAACATCGCTAATAACTCTCGCGTAAGCGCATGCTAACGGAATCACTGCTGTAAAGTAAAAATAAAAAACAAATTAACCTGCACTTTACCTTTGAAAAGAATCGCGACAGAGGAGTGTGTGTGTGTGTGTGAGAAGGCACGAGGAGAAGAGTGGAGGAGGTGTGTGAAGGCAAGAGGAGGAGTGTGTGTGTGTGTGTGTGTGTGTGTGTGTGAATGGGTACGGTGTCAAATTATGTGCGCGCGCACATAACTGTATGCTGACCCACGGAGAGAAATTAAAATGGATCTTTAACCTCTCTAATGAAACTTTCTTTTGCTTTACACATGCACACACACGTGTGTTATAATAATCAGTACACGCACGCTGTACACACACATACAGACACAAAATAAAATGTGTTTTACGTGCACACACGTAGTCACAGTGTTATAGTAAACAGTACACGCGTGCACGGATGTTGATTACACCAGTAAGAGACGAGCACTAAGACCCAGCAGGGGAGACGATTACCCACAATTCCGCAGCACAATAGAGAGAAAAACTGTTGGCTCAGTTGTGATCACGTGACGCTCGGCGTCAAAACAAGAAATGCATGCGAGATAAATGATACTCGGCACTCGTAAACCAAGACTTGTTCGTTTTCCAAGTCAAAATTCAAATTTCTTAAAAATCTTTGCTCGTCTTGCGGACTTACAGTAGGGCTCTC
Organism: Clarias buthupogon; assembly: GCA_030014345.1. Lineage (NCBI taxonomy): Eukaryota > Metazoa > Chordata > Actinopteri > Siluriformes > Clariidae > Clarias > Clarias buthupogon. Next base: position 2,845,078 of record JAQMYK010000005.1, read on the forward strand.
ACAGGCAGGGCATCCTAAGTGCATAGATAGAAATGTAAGGGTTGCGTCAGGAAGGGCATCCAGCCAAAAAAAATGTGCCAAATTAAATGTGCAGATCGGTTAGCCCGGTGTGGCAACATCTAAATGGGAGGAGCAGAAAGAACAACAACAACAACAACAAGTATATCTATTGATGCTAGAATGAGTCCATTGTTGTCAACTTTGATACTTTGAAACATTTAAATATTATTCATGTAAAAACAAACAAAACAGTTTCACGATGATGATTATCCTCAATCTCGGCTGATCCTTTACTTCACTTCATTGATGCACTAAGATTGCAGCACTATTCAATATGGCATCTTGCACTGTCGCCTTGCACCTTGAGGGTCTGGGTTCGATTCCCACCTCAGATCTGTGTGCAGGGAGTTTGTATTTAAATGTCTAAATAAAAATCCTGGAATAAGTATGTGTGTTTTTGACTAGTACGTAATATGTTCCGTTTGTCTCTCTACAGTATATACAGTATCTGAGACAGGGGTATCCATCAGTGGTTTAGGGCTCTGGGTGGTACTGATCAGCAGTTTAATGTATACAGTATGTGACAGATAAAGCCTGATATAAAGACCGATAGATAGTCAATCGGCGCTGTAAGCATGTGCTTTGTTTTCTGTGATTATCATAATGATGTTCTTACACCGATCATTGATTTGCCTGAAGCCTTCCATATTCTAATCCACACAGAGGCATTTTTCTTTTTCTTTTTTTTTTGCGTAATTATTGTTCAATCATCTTCATTTTCAGTCATTACGTTTACACGTTCCTACTAATAACCCTTAATGCACTCATGTTTCTTTTGTATCGTTCTTTGCCTATTTTTCTGGGAGCATCCGTGTCTCTTTAGAAAGGTGATAATTAGATCAGGGTGAATCTTTCTGGATCACTTTCTCCTGGCACAAGAATTTAAATTTGAAAACACACATACTGTATTTAGATCTTTTGAGCCGTGAATGACTCGGAGACTTATAATCATAGTCTGAAACAAAATTAGTCGTGTAATTATAAAATTTCTTCCAAAGGATCATCCCCATCGCCTACTCTGTTCCTGAATGCTTTCTTGCAGTTTGCTCTTTATCTGTGTAATTTCTTTTTCTTGTTTAGTACACTAAAGTGGAAATTCAATATTTTTTATGCTGTTAGATGCAAAGTGTATTTCTGCTTACACTTTAACCCCAGACTTACATTCCTCGCCCTCACAACCACCGACGGCTCGGCGTCTATCGATACGCTCGATATCAAAACTATTAATGCTGTGCAATGCAGTACAGTACAGTATATCAGAGAATCTAACTGCGGGTATGAAATAAATAATGTAGGGTAAACAATTACACACACAAAATTAAAGGCAGCTAGCCAGCTGCGTTTGTAAATAATTTTAATTGATTTATTATAATTTTTTTTTTTATAATTCATTGAAGTCTGTAATGCCATACATGCTTTATGCCAGGTTTCCTTTGATTCCAAATATGAAAAAAAAAGTCTAAACTTATCATTCTGCTCTTCCCTTGCATAATCTATATTTTAATTGAACAATTTGTCCCGTCTTCCACTCTGTCTACTTTTAGCTTCTACTTCAAAGGCATTTTAATAGAGAAACGGATGATGGATTTAAGTTTTCTCACCTGCCATGACTGTCAATTACAGGCTTGTGATCACTTTTAGCATCACTGTGTGTGATTTACTTACGTCGCTGGTGTCTGCACAAACACATTAAGCTTGAGTTATTTGTTGCACATAATGATATGGATGGCAAAAAATGAAACTTCTTATTAACATCTTTTCATGCTGAAGACAAGATAAGCTTAGCCCTGTGAATCCATCACTGTACAAATAAATAATAATAAAATTAATTAATTAATTAAAAATAAAAACCTTTATTGAATTGACTGAATTAAACAGCATACATCAGTTGCATGCGATTAAATTGAGTGACATTAGCATAGTCTGATTTTATACGTTTCTTTTTTTTTTTTCAAGCGCTAACTAAATTAAACTCCGAACTCTCACCTGAACTAAGGATTAAACTCACGTCACTGGAATTCTGCAGCACAATTTGATCACAAACAGTATGTTCTATTGTTGGCAACGTCCTCATGAGATTCCATAATGTAATTGCTTTGTTAATGCTATGTGAATTGATCACGCGCACTCTGCATAATTCAATATAGGAATTAGAAACTCGTTCAAAGTATGAGAGACTGAAAAGTTTATATAAACCATGCGAGAGTTACGAATTTCCGCAGGTACGAACGGACCACGGTTCTACTTCCAGTTCAATCACGGAAGTAGCTCACCTGTACTGTATAAAAAATAGACATTGCCGAGCACCAATATTTACAATTATATACAATATTTTCAGTGTGGAGCTGAAAGTATAAAAGAGTCCAGTATATTGTATGTGTGTGGTGGTGGTCGCGCGATTAAGGTTTTTGGTCACATGATGTGGATGCAGTGTGGAGAAAGGGGACAGATTTAGAAAAGGGGATTGGTATGCTTTATATATATATATAAAAAGATATATATATCAAAGATATATATATCAAAGACGTATAAGACTCACTTTGTCGGACTTTAGAACAAATCAGACTTACGAATGTGCTTCCGGAAAGGAACTTGTTCATAAGTCGGGAACTAATTGTATTACCATTTTCTAACACTATGATCATATTTTTAGAAAAGACATGTAAATGTAGTAAAATATGAAATAAATAGACATTACACATCACTTAAAGTTAATGTATGATTCCTCTTGGCACCGGCTGCTTTAAAAACCAAACTAAAAATCGGATCCGTTTTCTTCTTATTATCATTCTTGCTAATATTCTTGGCACCCATGGTGCTATGTCTTCACTTAATCTTGCACAACATGCAAAAAAAACCGCAAAAAAATAAAATAAAATAAAACTTGCTTCGTTCGCTGGCATGACGAAAATGCTTTGTATGCCAATGGCTAATTTCTTGCAAAATTTCAGGCGGATGCCGAGGTACCGCTGTATTTGTATGCCAAGGTACCGCTGTATTCCCTTTTTTTTTGTTCATTGATGTCAGTCAGCTCTGCTCCAAACCATATATAAGTCCTTCTGTTTTAGCTGTAATTACTGAAAGGTAATTGTATTATGCAAAATTCACTTTTTAATAATTTACGACATAGACATGGTTTTCCAGTTTGTGCATACGAATGAAAAAATAAAAAAACACTCCTTGATTTGTATTCTTTTTTCCATTTTCCCATTGACTGGAACTTAAACAGGTCAATTAGATTTCCCCCCTACTGTGACCTCACATATGAAGATACCCTATCCTGGCTTGTTGTTTAGAAGTAGCGTATTTACTCAGACACTGAAACAATGCATGTGGAAACAGAATGGAATAAAGGGAGTCTACGGTATGAAAAACGCATTATCTTTTAAATGTTTACTTTTGAGCATTTGGCAGACACTCTTATCCAGAGCGACTTACATTTCTTATCTCTGGGACCTGTGGTGAATTGTAAAAGACATAATAAAATGAATCCTAATTTAATTTTAAATTGCATGAAATATCCCTAAACCCAGTTATATTACATATATAAGGTTTTCTATTGAATTAATTCTATATGCTTTATTTGTAGCTGATAATGTGTGAAGATGTAAAGACTGAGCTAATGAATTGAAAACCAGTCTATCTATGATGCTATTGGATTATTATTTTCTTTGGCATAATTCGAGTCTAAGACAGGAGAGGTCACTGCGGATCAATACGAAAGTGGCTGAATCATGAGGACACGCTGAGGGATAAATATTAAAATGTTGTAAACTCGTTAAAGTTACGGACTTCACAGTCCACAGGTTTTAACACAATTGAACACGTTTGGAGTAACATGTTAAACAGCCCTTTCATCAACACATCAATAACCTGAATAAATATGCTGTAATACAGTTACAGTGGCAGCTTGTGACAGGGGAGCCGGGAGGATTATATTTCATAGGATGCACAGGAACTGCCTACATTGCATACTTTTAATATCTGGGTGCAACTCATGCATATGGGACAACTTAGTGAGTTTAGCACATTATACATTTTACATTATACATTAGTACAGTGGCCGAGAAGTGCAAAACAAAATAACAAAAACAAAATAAATTCGATAACAATTGCAAGTCTTACTCCTGATTGGACGAGACATCTGTCACTCAAGATATACAAGAATTCATATGCCATGAGGCTGCAGTACTGCCTGTATATTTTGAGTGACAGATGTCTCATCCAATCAGCGGTAAGGATCAACAAACCGAAAAAGGTAGGTATGGTTGGTGAATTAAATTCGTACCGCTAAACTTGAGAGACAGATGTCTCGTCCAATCAGCAGTAAGACTTTCATTCACAAACTATACCTGCCTTTTCTAGTTTGACTGAATTGTCATTGTGTTTTCTGATTTGGTAATTTGTTTTTGCTTGGTTATTTCATTTTTTAATTTGTTAATTTGTTTTGGGTTTTGTTATTTTATTTTTAAATTTGCTATTTTGTTTTCAGTGTTATTTATTTATTTATTTTTCATTTTATTTTATTTTTTTCGGTTTTGTTACGTATATTGTTTTTACATTTATTTTGTTGTCGGTTTTGTTATTTTGTTTTAGGTTACTTATTTTGCTTTTGAATTTATTAATTTGTTTTCGGGTTTTGTTATTTAGCTTTTTTAATTTGTCATTTTGTTTTCGTTTTTGTTATTTTGTTTTGCATTTCTCGGCCACTCCTCTGATTAATCCCACCGCACTGCATTTCTAAATCCAAACTCGGTGCTACTCTCGGCAGAATCTTCACTTTAAATTTTTAAAAGCTAGAAATGTGCATCGACCGCCAGTTGCCAGGATTACAGCTGCTGGCACGCCTGCCTTGAGATGGTCATACAGTTTACCTACATACAACATACCTGGTGCAGTCATGCGACAATCTGTGAATTTGTGTACCCATGACATAATTTCCAAAATCATGGTGTGCCCAGGTGACGTGTTCTTTGTTATATATAGTATAATTACACGTTGACATTTTAGTGTTGACGCTCCACTCGTCCGTGTCCACCAGGTACTGTAAGATTCCACTCCTTAGTATGAACTTGTTATTACGGTAGTGTCAGTGACATCATCAGCAGACATGGCAACATACAGCATATACACAAGCACTTTCCAGGAATATAACTTTTGACTTAAAATATGAAAGCTCATTAGATGAAAATAAAAAGGAAGAAGGAATGCCAATATTACCGCAGGCACCTTCAACAAGAATGTTCAAATCAATGCGAGCTAGCACTCGGCCTGAGGCAAATGACAGCCATGCCGATATTCAGTATGCCGCGCTTCGGCTTGTACCATATTCCTCAGTTAATTACTAAGAGAGATTCAATAACTATAGAGACATGCATAAAGGAAATAGTTCTCTGATCAAATGTGTGCACTGAAATTGGATGCCATAATTATGGCTATTTGATGCTTCTTTTCAGATTAGAATATACTCATCTAATATATCTAAAAGTGAAAGCAACAATGAGATACTTATGATTTTAACACAGGCTGGATTGTTGGTCAATGTAAAGGTTGGATTGTTCCAAAGGTCAAATAGCTAAGAAATACTGCTTTTAAACATAAAAAATCTAGTTCAATTTAAAGCATGAATAATAATAATAATAATAATAATATACTTTATGTGCAGTCACTCAAGGTCACTGAGATGACAATACCAACAACAAACACTGAATAATATTTAAAATCCCTTCATTATTGTGGAATAAAAAATATATACAAGATTAGATCAAGATAGGGAAGAATGATCGGGGGTAAGACATGATATACTGTAAATGTGACTAGAGAGTCTGTGATATGAGTGAGTTCTGTGAGAGAATTCCTGAGATGGGAAGCAATGCAGCTTAAATCAACACAGAGCCCATGGTGGAGTTACGGTGAAGAGGTACTGTAAGGTGGCGCAATCATAATAGTAAGGAGGATGGTGAAAGTCAGAAGGAGCCAGTTGTGACCATGTGTGCATGGAGGAGAACAGCAGGGTTTGTGGGGGAAGCTACAGTATAGGAGGTGAAGATGGATCACCAATGCCATGAAGATGAAAATAAGACGACTTGGAGACATTCGAAAGATGAGAGCAATCTGAGCAAGCACGGCATAAAGCAGAAGTGTATCCAGAAGATACACTGTATCCACATTATTTCCATAAAGCTTCGGTAGAAGGAACAATAGAATCAAAAGAAAACAACGACAACAACAGTTGTCTTCCTCAGCTTGCGTAGCAGCCAAGAGGAATCCCAGAAGGTAGTGAATTGAATTTGGTGTCTATTTACAGTATATACAGTAGTACACTCACTGCACACTTTATTACAGTATTTTCATGGTAGTGCTAGTACTGGGTTAGACCTCCTTTTGCCTTCAGAACTGCCTTCTTGGAATAAATTCAACAAGGTCCTGAGAACATGACTTACAAATTTTGGTCCACATTGACTGACTCCATAATAGCATCACGGATCAACTCAAACCAGTCTGGCTGATTCTGCTCTGACCTCTGGCATCAACAAGACCAGAGAACTACAGTACAGTACCAATCACTGGATAGTTTCTCTTTCTCAGACCATTCTCTATAAACCATAGTCACTTAGATCATCTTTCTTCTCCATTGTGATGCTCTAGGAGATCGTCTTGACCGAGACTACATGCCTAAATGCATTGACTTGCTGCTATGTGATTTTCTGATTAGTTCATTGCAATCAAGCCTAAATGAACAGATGTATCTAATAATGCAGCCATGGAGCATGGGTGTACAATGAAACAAATAATATAATATAGATATAAACGTGATGACCATGAGCTTGCACCCGAGAGCTCCTGTGACTTGAAGAAGAACATTCCTCAGATTAATGAAAGCTCAAACTCATTCCATAAAATCTGCTTCAATTTTTTTTTCTTCCATACAGTAGCAGCTACTCACCTACAAAAAAATAAAAAAAAAGCCTTACGTAACCATCACCAAGGGTCTATCGAGGGAAGAAAAAAAAGCTCATACACACTCTCAGCATGATCTCACAGCAGTCTTACATTGTAAGCTTCCAATTCAGCCACATCACCTGCTCTTTCACAGAGTCAATCTCACACATAATACTGGTTTCAGTCCTTGAGTTTTCTTTTTTCTTTTTTTTTTCCCCTGAAACCAGGCTTTACTGACCCGAATAAAGTATTACCAGGTGTCTGGCTAAACAGTTATTTTGGCTAAACAGTTAATTATGTATGTAATTATGGTATTTTTCAAAAAGAATCAATTATCAGTCATTCGTAGATAACACACAGTTTTTTTTTTTGGGGGGGTTGTTTTGCAATTTGCACAGCTGCTTAATTTGCACTGGAATTTCTTATCTGCAAGTTAGACCGTTCTGATCATGTCCTGCTCACAACAACAACAACAACAACAACAAACAAAAATAAACACCTATAAAAAATATTTAAGACATTTAGACTGTTTTTTATTGGGGAAAAAAAAACATTGAGTAAATAATTACACTTACTTAAGTGTGTTTTTTCCCAGTAGCTGTACTTTAAAAAAAAAAAAAAAAAAAGAAAGAAATCTTCACTTTCTACTCACAGCATTCCCTTTCTTTATAATCATCTACTTGAAGAGCCATAACGTGACATTTAAGCATTACACAGATTCCTGGAGTCAGTTTTACAAATTCTTACAAATATTAAATGTAACTAATGTGACTGGAAGAATAATAAATTATACCAATAATACCCATCGCTCACTCACTCAGCTGTTTATCTTGTACAGGGGTCACAGGGGACTTGGGACACAAGGCAGCATACACCCTGGACAGAGTGCCAGTCCATCACACACACTCATTCACACACTACGGGCAATTTGGGAACGCCAATTAGTCTAATCTGCATGTCTTTGGACTGTGGGAGGAAACCAGAGAACCCGGAGGAAACCCACCAAGCACGGGGAGAACATGCAAACTCCACTCACACAGAGATGGGAATCGATCCAGGACAAGCAAGGCGACGGTGCTAACCACTACACCATGCCGCCAATATGACGTTAGAGTGAAACCAACTCAGACTGCAATATCATCCAAGCTAAAAAAATAAATAATAAAAACATGACTCAAAGTGCTGCTCTCTATCATGTGACACTGTAGGGTTGAAACTCGATCTTGATGTTCTGTAAGGGTTTCAGATGGTACAGTATTAAAAAATGTGATTTCATCTGAATAAAAACCTCAACATAGTATTCCATATGTAAATATAAACTTATCTTCACAATAACCAACATTAACTTGCTTCACTTTTTTCAGTTTAGAACAACGAACCTGCAAAACTTCTCTCCATGCCTCAAAGCAAAAATAGTCTGTAGCTAGGCGTTGCTAATTCCAAATTTCTCAAATATTAATTAGGTATTGACATTCAGCTAGTTGCCTCAAGTCCAATCTATTACATTTTAGGTTCTGTAGGTGCTATCCGCGTAACTTTCACATTTGTTAGCTTTAGCGTCTGCTCAGTCACGCTCACTATTACACACTTTGCCATTACGAAAGTTTTATTGTCACTTTCATGCTGTTCTTTGCACAATTAATACTATTTACACTGTTGTCACTTTGCCACACATAAAACTACATATCAAGGCTGCACTGCAATTAACTGATTAATCCCCCCCACCTTTCTTTTTTATTTATTTATAGGTTTCTTACACTGTAAAAAATAATAATAATAAAGTAAGCTGCCTCAACATAAAAACTTTAGCTGCACAGCTTTTTTAATTTACTCAACTTCTAGAGAAATTTAAAGACAAACCAAACGAAATATTTCACATGGCTGTTGAGTTGACACAACGTGTACCCAGTTCAAAATCTTATGTTGACTCAACTTATAATTCAGATATTTAAGTCACGTCAGGTAGTATTGGTTGTGGGTTCAATTAACTACAGTATATTTCTATAGGGTTGACTTACTGTAGCCCAACTTTTCATCTACTCAAAAAAGGTAATCTGTCTCCTATTGTAGCCTATTGATGTAGTCGGTTCAACTCATTGTTTTTTTTTATAAAACAAGTTGGCCTAACAATACCTCAACAATTAAAGCACACAAACATTACTTAAAAAAAACTTTATTCTTCCAAAATTAGTCAAAGTTAAAATCTAGTAGTGATCTGCATAAAACAGGAGATTACAGGTTCTATTTTGTTTAAAGGTCAATAAAATACCTGGATAACACCAGGGCCCGTATTCACGAAGCTTCTTAAGCCTAAAAGTTTCTCCTAGTGACGAAATTGGAAGAAAATTCTGAGAATTATAACATTTTCTTAGAATGTCCCCTTAAATTTAGGACTAAGTATCTTAGTAAAGATAAAAATGATTCACAAAACATCTTAGCACTAAAAACAGCTCCTAAGGTAAAAATTGTTAAGAGTAGAGAGGACGACTTTTAAGAGGCTTAAGAGTTTCTATAGCAGAGGACAAAATGGTGGAAAGAAGAAATATTCTCCAAACACTGAACGTAAAGCTAAAAGTAAACACTGCTCTTCTGTCCAATTTGGTTTTCTTGTTGTTTTACTTCCTTCCATCTCTCTTGGATTGCTGGCTACATACCATCCAAAAGTGCAACTGTCCTGCAATCATGTAAATTGGTAAAAGCTGAGCCATTTTGCTCCCATCAATCTAAAATAGATTCCAAGTAATAAAATCAGTATGGTAAATAAATGTAAGAACTTAAATATAGTAACTGCATTGGAATTGGTTGCTTCAAAATTAGACACATTTTTAACATTTGTCTGTTTCAATTATCTTTAAGATATTTAGCCTATAACAGAAACTTTGCATAAAGTTGCCTTTAGTGATGATTATACAATTTCTTCATATACAAACATTATGATTTCACTGTCTGTTCTATTATCATCATGTATTTTATTTTCACAAAGAGTGCATTTCAAGACCTTTACAGAGGTCAGAGTTTATTTTTATCAACCAATCGCAGTCCTTGAATTGCTGCATCATCCCTAGCAACAGGGTCAACCACACCTCCTCACTAATATTAACCCTCAATAAGGGTTTTGTACTTTCCATACTCAGAAGAGAAGTGACTGAGAAGTTTCCTAAATCTAGGAAACTCCCAGCTAGGAATTTTTAAGTTAAGATAGGAGCTCTCTGAGAGAATTCTAAGAAACTTTGTGAATACGGGCCCAGATGCTTATCGGCCTCATCTTGTAGCTTTTCTTGCTCTTAGGATTGCACTAGTAACTTCTGGTCAGTTCTACTTCTACTTCAGTTCACTGATTATACTATATATAATGTATACCGTGTGCAATCACATCTACTCACCTGTCTTCATATTATTGTCTCTATTGCTGCTGGATATCTGGGATTTGCTTCAAAATTAATAAAGTATCTATCTATCTATCTATCTATCTATCTAATTATAAACGTTCAACTAGTTATTATGTAACTAGTTATCATGTTGGCTAACATTTAACAGATTAAGAATAAAGAAGGTGATATTTAGCATGAGATTTTTGTTGTTGTTGTGAATCAGGCACTAATTCAGCATCCGTCATCTGTTTGAGACAGATTTTGTAAATTCTTCTTATATTTTTCATTCCTTTTTTACTTTCCAGTAGGTAAAATTTAAAGTTTACATTTTTCTATTTAAAACTGAGTAATATAATCTGAATCCAAAGGTTATAAGGCGTGTTTTTGCACACCATATTTTTATTCATATTTGCTGTATTTGTATCTTTTATATCTGTTCAGTGCATTAGTATTTACAGTAGCTCCATCTATAATACTGTAACAGTAACATACTGTATGATCCATTATCTTCACCCATGCTATTTTTTTTTGTATTTATTGTAAGCTCATTAGACTCGCACCCCAATCATTTCCCTACTGTCTCTTAGTTCTTTGCTTAAAGCAAAATTAATTATTTGCTACAAGATGTTCAGTTGGATGCTGCATTTACATCTCATTACCTAACTCTCTTAATGACAGTCACTTCTTCAAGAGAAACAAGTCTCTGTGCCACGTCAGTTTATCAGTTACAAACTACTGGACAGAACGTCCCTTATGGTTAAAAGAAATGACTTGTGGCAAAGCATGCCCATGTTTATGCTGCATTCCTAGAAAAAAAACAACAACAACAACAAAAAAAACAAAAACAGCTGGAATATGTTTTAGAAATGTGATAACAAAGGCAAACATAGCCTGCCTTAATTGAGGAGGTAGCAGATGGACTTGTGAGAGGCTGCTACCTCCTGTTTCAATTTTTCTCTATTTTCATTAGATTCGGTATGACCTTAATGAAGAAAACATCTGGTGGCTGAAGAACACAAAGCTCACTGAATGGGATGATCATTTCTTAGCAAGGTCCTTCTGTGTCTCGTAAACAGAGTGAGAGCCATAAATGTGTTTACACCTTTAACATACATCTGGACAGAAATGTAAAAGTTAATAGAAGAGATTGTCCTATGTGTGCATGGAGCAGATGGTAGCGCTGCTATTGGAATTCTTATAGCATCGGTGCCCCAGACGGTGACACGTTATTGCAGCAGACAATCCTACAGATTAATAATACAGAACATTAAAGAATCAGATTTGAAAACACTCATACAGTATGCAAAGACAGTCTAGTTTGATGTTTAAATCTACTATAAGGAAAAAGACTTTAGTTGTAACACATACCGTACCGTACAGGGACTGGACTGAAAATCAGAGCCAAAAACTTGGTAAAAATGAGAGCCAAAAAAAAAAAAGTAGAACTATTCATCGAGAACACATTAAAAATACAAGAAAGTCTGGCTCTTTGGAAGCAAAATATGAAGAAATGAGTTGTGGCTCAAGGATAAGAGTTCAGTAAAATTCTTTTCATCGTACATTCCAGTTCGTTGGAAAGTTTCATTCAGACCGCAGGGGAAGTTTATATAGTCTGCTAATCTGTGCATTGAGATCGAAATAAAACTTGATGTGCTGTTATTTAGAAAATTATAATTGACATCAATGTGGTGCAAATTAATCAACTATTTACTTAAAGAATCAGTGTTAGCACTGTCGCCTTGCACCTCCAGGGTCCAGGTTCGATTCCCGTCTCTGTGCGCATGGAGTTTGCATGTTCTCCCCGTGCTTGGTGGGTTTCCTCCGGGTACTCCGGTTTCCTCCCACAGTCCAAAGACAGGCATATTAGGCTAACTGGCGTTCCCAAATTGCCCATAGTGTGTGAAAGAGTGTGTGTGCCCTCTAATGGATTGGTACCCTGCCCAGGGTGTACCCTGCCTCATGCCGTATGAGGAATACAGGATTAAGCTACTGTACAGTATATAGACGATAAGTGAGAGTGAGAATTGGCGATGCTTTTGTTTAGGTCTAGTTATAGATTCTATTGATGTTGAAGAACATCCGCAAGACAAGTTAGGTCATGACTTAAACTCTTTCTCTCACCGTGCTCTCTTTATCTCTCTTTTGAAGATATTATAACGAAAATGCAGCTTGTCATGTTAACCAATAAAACCGTCAGTCGTGTCGGATAAATTTCAAGTTAAAACTTTACTGATGCAAACTGCTTGCAGTGGAGACTCCTTCTGCAAGCATGTTGAATAAACAGCTCCTTACAGAAAACGTCATTACACCGATGATTAGAGCATCTGCCGTACAAGTCTCTGCCAGGATCCAGAGTTTACCGGCACTGACTGTGAGAGAGACTGCGGGAGAGATCGGAAAGTGCAGCCAGGAGTTTAGAATCTTGAATAATAGACGGGGATTAATAGATGAAATGCATGTGGAAAATCAAGCGCTCTAGTTGGTTTGATATTTTAAGACCCCAAAGGCAAATGGAAGTCAAATATATTCATAGTTCATTACAAACAGTGGTGACTTTTTATTTTTACCTTTAAGCCTCTCTGAAAAAAAGGTCATTGCAATCGTTCACCAGACCCACAGGGTAGTTAATTATTTGGATTGTCATTTTGAAACTGTTATCTGAAATAACACTGCTATCAGAGGTACTCGAGTGATTTTCAAATGGGGATTCAGCCCCCACAAAGCTGTCAGGCTCCTCGGTATGAGGGGAACATGTCTGTCTTAGATTATTTCTTGGATGCTTCTCATTATCATGTTCTAGTTTTGGGGGTATTTCTTAAAATGATAGAAATTATTTACCATGGCCTGGTTTAAAAATATATTGTAAAAACCTTTATAATGCACTTTTAACAAGTTTCATTACATTATCACATGTTCTATTATTATAAGTAGTAGTAATAGTACAGTACGTAGTATTATTATTATTATTATAACAGCAACTTCCTAAAGAGGCCTATATTTTGATAAACATAAAGCTGCAAAGCTGTTTACAAAACTGTCAAAATATTTATGTATCTTATAATATGCTTAGCATTGTTTTGACATTTCGTCAACGTTTACAGAAAATGACCCTTTGTTTTAGTTTCGAGGAAAACTAAACTGAAAGAATATCCACTACTACCGTACACTATGCTAATATCCATAATAATAATAAGAATAAAAGAATATCATCTCCACTACAGAAAAACCCAAAATACTGAATTAGAGACCTTCTGGGCATGTTGTCCTGCTACACTTCACTGACAAATCCGCTCATGCAACATTGACATGCAGTGAAAGAATAATGTTTTAAATGGATGAAATGGTTTGTAATAATTCCACTCTCTGTTAGATGCCAGTGTTTCTCCAGCCATGCACATGGCTTGGCTGGAGGCTAATTAACCCTGTGCACTCTGTGGCTCGATGTGTCAAACCTCGCCAAGCAAGCACTTAAAATATACATAAACTACATGCAGCCATGGTGAGATAGAGTTATATGCAGTAATGCACAGTAATGAGCAAAACAGAACTTCAGTAATCAACTATGGCAACTGCAGTCAAACACTAGAACAATATTGGCCTCATTACTGACAAATTCCAAAGAATTATTAATTTACAGTGAAAATTTGCTCGGCATACAAACAAACGACCCGAGCCAAACCGAACACCGGCTAAGTTCCGCGCACGAAACTGGTTTGGTCAGTGGAAAGCCAAGCGAAGTGAGGTTACTAAATATTTTTATGTGTTTTTTTTTTTTTTTTGCATTTTGTGCAAGATTTAGGAAAGACATAGCACCATGGGTCACAAGAATGTTAGCAAGAAGAAAATGGAGCACATTCAGTTTGTTTTTTAAAGCAGACGGTGCCAAGAGGAATCAATCATAAATTAAACTTAAGTTGAGCTTAAGTTGATATTTGACTTCATTTACATGTCTTTTCAAAATGTTTTTAAATGCAAAACTATGATTATAGTGTTGGAAATTGGTAATATCTGTAATATTTTTGGCTGGCTGGAACGGATTACCTGCATTTACATTATTTCCAATAGGACAATGCGTTTCATAATTCGTAATTCATTATCGAGGTACCGCTGTATCCATATCTACAGTATATACTGTACCAGAAGTCTGGATACTTAGACGAACCCTGATTTAAAAGAATATGTTACAGGAAATACCTAAAATTGACAGCGTCTGACTTTCCAGCACTTGTACTGTATATAGACTGAACACAAGAATGTTGAACATTGCGTAATGTACAGTATCAGAACTGACGTTGGTACATGCAGAGATGATTTCCTTCTTCAGTGCGTATAGTCTATTGTAGGACAATGCACACACACACACACACACACACACACACACACACACACACACACACTCACACTTGTTGCCAATTTAGAGCAGCCAGTTCAGAGGAACATGTGAAACTCAAATGTATTTAGATTTTATTTCACCATGTTTTCTTTCTATTTTTTTTTTAGTAATGAACTTCTAAGCAAAGTCTTATTTGAGACGTTTGTTCCAGTAAGTACCTGTTTCTCTCTTTTCAGGACTGAAGACTAAAAATACTAAAAAACAAAAACAAATTAAAAACATATAATGCTTAAAAGATTTTGACCTCATTTCAGAAACAGCACTTTCCTCAGCACATTGCATCCCTAAACAGGCCATCAAAGCCAGAGGAATCAGCACTATCCATGTTTGTACCATAAATAACTGTCTGGCTCATGCAAATTCTCTTAAAAGTGAATTGAAAATGTAAGTTGCACATTTTATTTCAGTTAAACTGGCAGATAACTCATTTTCTGCAGAGTCCACATTGCAGATAAGCAGCAATCATGGAGACACCTCATTATGAAGACCTCCCGAGCAAGCTGAGCCAAGCAAAGAATTTGAAAATCATTTCAGTAATAGCCTATTTGTTTTTGCACAATGCAATATTATACAGCAGACAGGTTTGAGCTCATTCCAAGAGTGTAACAGCGTTTCTGTCCCCGCTCGCTGCAGATTCATTTAATTAACTGTTTATTAAACTCTTCGTGAATTGAATCAGGTGTGTTATGTTACCCTATGACCGGATTCGGACAGAGCCGTCGCGAATGAACCTGATGTACTGATCATCTAAGCATTTATTTTTCTTTATCATGTTACTCAGCTTAATTCTTGATTTTTATACAAGGGGACCAAATAGAATTGTGTAGGGTAAAAATTGAAGTGAAATAATACACAGGCTTGTATGAAAATTGAGACGTTATTCAGGTATCTTCAAAAATGTCCAAGAAGCAGACATGCTTTGGATTATTGCCTATTTATTAGTTAAACGTGTCCATCTGACCAGTGTTAGGTGAAGACAATGATAAAATCAATACTACTTCCTGAAGTCAGATTTATACCACACTGTATGTTTAATTAAAGTTATATAAAATATTACAGTGACCTACAGTATACCTTTTAACTTGATATGCAGGATGTGTAAAAGCAGGCATTAGCCTTCCATTACCTGACATTATTTACAGAATTTAATAACA
>JAQMYK010000005.1:2863138-2877296 GCA_030014345.1 Clarias buthupogon
TAGGGTTTACACAGCTTGGCTTGGAAAAATGTCGTGCAAATGCCTTGTCAACAATAGAGGTCAAAGGAGAACGGCCTGTCTGGTTTGAGCTGACAGGAAGTCATCACCTGGTCTTTTTTCATTCTTCAACCATCCAGTTTCCGTCAGCCTTTTGGTAAGTTTGGTAGGTTGTGTTTTTGAAAACTTTTTTTCCCCAGTTGGAATGAGTGTATTTTTTCCCGAGTTCTTACATTTACATTATTGTATTTGGCCGATGCCCTTATACAGAACGACTTACATTTTTATCTCATTATACATCTGAGCAGTTGAGGGTTAAGAGCGTTGATCAGGGGCCCAACAGGGACAACTTGGTGGTTGTGGGATTTTAACCTGGAACCTTCCAAACTGTGGTCCAATGCCTTCACCACTGAGCTACCCCTGACCCCAGAGTTCTTGTGTGAAGGATTAGGTTAATGTGTGTACTGTAAATTGTGCCCTGAGATGGACAGGGGTCCCATACAAGATGTGTCTCAGCCTTGCACCCTGAGTAAAAAATAACTCTTGGCACCCATGGTGCTACGTCTCCACTGACACAAATGAGTTTTGATCGGCTCCTGGAGAGACACGTAAACAGAAGTAAACCTGCTCGATTGGTCATGTGCTAAAAAATGCTTCGCAATTTCTTGCAAAAATTTTTGTTCTTAAGGTGAAAATTTGCAAGGCGGGGGCGTCTGTATGCCAAGGTAAAACTGTATTGTGAAATTCAGC
Source organism: Clarias buthupogon (assembly GCA_030014345.1). Classification (NCBI taxonomy): domain Eukaryota; kingdom Metazoa; phylum Chordata; class Actinopteri; order Siluriformes; family Clariidae; genus Clarias; species Clarias buthupogon. The sequence continues at coordinate 2,863,886 of JAQMYK010000005.1, forward strand.
TAAACGAATGACAAATAAGGGAATAAATTATTACAAATTAGCATACCTTTACTGACTTTTGATCTGGAAATTCAATTATATACTATATATACTATTTATAATCCAGATGGTCTACAAGGTCTGCTACTACAGTGCAAGTATGAACAGCTGAATTTTCTTTAACCAATTTAACCCCCATGTGTGTTTAAGGTGATATTTCCCAACATAATAAAATGTAAAACATGACAGTCGGCATTTTCTTAAAGTTGTACTACTTATCCTCACAGTTGCGAGCAGGACAACATATTGTGGATAATAATGTTGTGGGACCACGAGAACACTAAATGAAGAAACCACAGCAGTGCTCTAATCGTCCTTCGACAGAGGATGAGAGATGAAATAGAGATCACCATTTAGAACATCATTTAAAGATTTATCACTCTAGATGAGCGATATCCCACTCAATTGCTATTTCATGAGGTTGGGTTTTTTTAGCATAATTTAAAATCATTGGAGGTTTCTGTACAGTCAATATTTTAGAAACAAACTTATAAATATAACATTTTTAATTTCTCCTAATTAAATACATAGAATAAAACTACACTGTGCAGAAAGCATGCTGTGTCGAAACTTCAAAGTCAAATCATGTTGTATTTATCAAGTAGTGATCCTGTATTTATCCAGTATATAAACATTCCATATTGCTTAACCATGCTCTCAATAATTCCAGTGCAGTGTGTGTAAATCGACTTATTAAAACAGCACCGTGAAAGTCAATAAGCTGGTAACTTTGTTAACATTATAGGTGCTATTTAAAGTGTCAGTTCATATCAACTCAGTAAGCCACAAATCAGGTGTGCATGTACAAGCACGTGTGATAATAGGCTATAAACATGTCAGTAACCACCGGATGAAAATAGATATCCTTCATAAAGAGAATAATAATAATAAAAAATAAAACTGTTACAGATGAAAAGTCTAATCTGATCAGTGTTGATTAATGCAAAGGGAAATATGCTACATTAGGTTTAACAGCTCGCCATTTTCTGCGAATATAATGAAATCAGTGATTAATTGATTATTCCATGAATTGTTATTATGTTAGATGAAGTGTTTATTGATATTGGTGTTGTACACTTAATATAATCGTGTTTGTAATGAATATAAAATGACAGCGTGATAATTAAGATAACAGCTCCACAAAGATCAGCCATAACATTAACACCACTGCCAGGTGAGCTGAACAACCAGGATCACCATCTATAATGGAGCATGGGTACCCAAGGCTCAACCATGAGTGTGGTGATAAAAGTCCAATGCATTCCCGTCCAGTACCACAAAAAAGACAATGCAGCACAAATTGCTAAAAAGTCAATGCTGGCCGTGATAGAAAGGCACCAGAACACCCAGTGCACAACAGCCAGCACATGGCTCCAGCCAAACCTAATGCAATCAAGGACTGTTGGGATGTGCCGGACAAACAATTCCGATTCACAGACGCCCCACAGGATCTGCTGCCAACATCCTTGTGCCAGATACAACAACACCCCCGCCAGAGGCGCTGAGGAGCCACGCCCTGAAGGACCAGGGGAGCTGGGAATTGGGAGTTTCTGATTTAGTGGTTATAAAGAATTTACCAGCTTCTCTTATTTCCTGGCTTAAACAATTTAATTTAAAAAAAAGAAGAAAAAAAAAAGAAAAACCTTGACATATTACTAAGAAACTTAAATATTTTTTAAACTTACAAATTTTAAATCTCTACCTATGGCTTTTACAAAACCACCAACACTCATGACGTCTTCCAAAACTTGTTTTAACCTATGACACATTCACTACACCGTAAGTGTCTCTGTATACATTATTACTATTAAAATAATATTGTATTAGAATGAGCACATTAATATCAAATATATTAGCATATTATAACTATGATAAACAATTAAGAAGGGTTAATTAAAGATAGGCGGCATGATTGCTTAGTGATTAAACACGGTCATCTCACACGTCCAGGGCTTGGGGTTTGAATTTGGCTTTCGCTCCTGTGCATGTTTTTGCATTTTTTTTCCCCCGTGTTTGCTGGGTTTCCTCCGGGTTCTCCGGTTTCAAAAACATGAAAGGTTGATTGGAATTCAGAAATTGCCTGCATTGATCTCTGTGATAGCTTTGTACTTGAACTGGGTGTACCTCACCTATGATCCCTGGGATAGGCTCCTCCAGGCCCCATGTGACCCAACTTGCTCTGCCCTGGATTCTGGGGGACACGACAATCTTGGCAGGGAATCATTTGGGTGGTGTGGGCTTCTGGTTGGAGCCTCCATGGATTGGATTTGTTTGTACACTGCATCCCATGGCTTCTCAATCGGATCGGGATCTGGGAAGTTTGGAGGCCAGGTCGCTTCTTTATACGGCATGCTGAGGTGCACTGGGTGTTCTGATGCCTTTCTATAGTAGATGATGAATTTTTTTCTGCAATTTGTGCCTTTTCTCTGAGATCAGACAGGATGAGCTGGCTTTTGTCCCTATGGGCATGGGTGGGCCTTGGGTGTCCATGAACCTGCCGCCATTTTAATAAGTGGTAATGATATGTATGTAATATGTAATTGTATAGCTGATCTGTGTGTGATGTTGCTTTTTAACATCAATAGTTATGTTACACATAAATATATCTGAAGTGAAACATGCAACTTCCTAATGCATGTTTTGTCATTTTGTCACGGTTTTCTCTCCTCTCTGCCTCAAATACTTCTCAACTCCTCCATGTGATAATGTGCTGAGGAGACCTTCTTGACCTGGATCAGGTGTGCTGAAGCTGAATCTTTGAGTTAAATCTCCTGGATTGGAATTAAGAGTCCCTGACAACCTTTATTTATTTATTTATTTATTTATTTCAAAAACATCATTTGAAGTATTTTTTAAATTAAATTTAAATTAATTCTTTCTGAAGTTTAAGTTTAGATGAAGTGTTCATAAATTAACAGCAATTTAGACATTGAACTGGCGCTTGAAAAAAAAAAAAAAAAAAAGAACCCTCATTTTGTTGAACTTAATTAGTTTAACTTAATTAACTTAATTGTGGCTATGGCAGTAAATTGCAGTTTAATGAACTTACACTCATTACATCAGTCAGTCAATCTCCAAAGCTGTTTTCTGCGGACTTGAATTTACATTCAAGGGTGTCTAGGGTTTGATGTACACACTCCTGTTTGCTCTAAAGTAATCTATTTGCTTATCCCTCCTAGGAGGTCTCGTAATAGATTCTTCGTTAATTTCTTAATAATAAGAAATACAAACAAATACAACATATTATGTACTGCATGGTGTGCATTGCCATGTCACTGCTCCTGGGGCCTGGGGAACTTCGGGCCCAAAACAGGCTACACCTTGAATACGGTGCCAAACTACCGCAGGGCACAAGGACAAACGTATAAGCACACTCTCCTGTCCTGAGGAGACAATGCTAAGCACTAAGGCACTGTGCCACCTGAACAATTATATTGGTTTTTATTTATGACATGCCAGATCAATGCTGACGGTGTTTATACGGTAGGTCTACTTGGTTTTACCTTTCGTCCCTCTGCTTATTACAAATGATGGCTTGTAAAATCACCGTCTCGCTGTCGATGTTTCAAGGGTCATTAAAAATCACTCATTTAGATGTTTATACAGTATTTTATATTGCCATTAGAAGGTGGTATGTACTGTTAGGATGAGATTATAACGAATTGGAAATCACATGGAAATTGACCAAATGTCTCTTAGCTACATTTGCCAAGCCACTTACTGTGCGCATGGTCTGGTCTGTTGGGTCTAAAGAACTTCTCTAGTGAGAGTTTATTATAACTTTCCTCCAAGTGACGCACCAATTATAAAATCACATCTCTGTCCTGCTTCCTTCAGATGAATCATTTTAACGATCACAATATCTAAGAGCGGTAAAAGTGTATAAAAGTGTCATCAGCAATAATCCTCATTTTTAAAACTAAGACCCAAACTGAAATGAATGATTTACCTCTACTACTGTACGTGATTTATCATTTTTTTGTTTTTACAGCTTTTTGCCCCCAATTTCATCAGTCCAGTTTGGCCCGTATGACCAGAATGGCCCGTCCAGAACAATCCATATCAAGGGCAAGTAAACTTCTACTACTGCCAACTGTTTGAGCGGTAAATTTCAGGCCAGCTGAGGGTTTGAGTTTTGATGTATTTGGTTGTATCTCAGCTGTTGATTTGCTTTAAATTTCATTTTGCTGCTGTCAGCACTCACATACAGAACAGACAGCAGTGACTGACTTCTACAGACAACCCCTCATACAACGCTTCACTGAAATCCCTTACATCGTTTGTATGCTAGATCTAAAAATAAAAAAAAGAGAGTAAAATAAGTGTTTTTGCCTTTGCTTAAAAATGTAAGCCCTGATATTAGGTTGTTTTTTTGCAAACATTTTGGATCTCTGATATTATTGTTGATTAGATCAGCTTTTCTACAGTAGGTCATGCCTGAGCCTCCGTCCAATTTTACATTTTACATTTATAGCGTTCATACGCGACACCACTGTGTGACTAGCGCTTTTCGGATTGACAGAAAGGTATTATTATGTACTGTTTCATACACAGTAATTTATTCTTTACAAAAAAAAAAAAAGCTGGAAAAATACAATTTTTGTTTTTTTGTCACTCTGAAACCACATCAGCAAAATTATTTGTTACCTTTTTGTAAGAGACTTCACAGTTAACTATCTCTTTTTTTTTTTTTTTTTACATAAATTACATTACATTGCATTAATTGCCATTAAAGTGATAATAATGAGTGTTATTTTTGGAATAGAAAAAAAAAAGCAAATGTAACACTTTACCTCCATATTAGCATGGAAAAAATGGGGTGGTTTATGGGTTACCTATGCAAAAGGTAACGCCAAATGTATTTCTCTTGCACACTCTCTCATCCACTTCCCATGTATAGGGAGAACTCCACGTACACAGACCCGAGGCTGGAATCGAACCCTCAACCCTGGACAAGTGAAGCGACATTGCTAACCACTAAACCAACATGCCTGCGCAAACATATTGGTTTTTATTAAAATAAACATCACATATTGCGTATCTGAAGATTGAAAATGCGCAATTACACTATTCTAAAATATCTAAAAGTGGGCAGAATGAACAGACCACATGGGGTTTGGTGATGGTGGTGATGGTGGTGGGTTGGATGCTGTAACACTGGCTTGGTTAAAGAAATATAAAATATAATTTAGTTATTCCAGCTTTAACCTCTGTGGAGTTAAATTGGAGTCCATGCTGTTTTTTTTTTTCCCTGTGCCTGACACAAAGACAAAGTCAAGTGGACAAGCTTAATGATCCGAGTTTATGACCTTTTAGCACCGAGAGCTTTGTTCTATTCAACAGGTAATTTATGTCACACATGGTGGAGCTGTAATGTGTTTTTTTCCCCCTATAGCCCTCTACAAAAGCCTGACTTGGGGGGATATAGTGTAGTACTGTACTGTGCAAATGAACCTGACGTCTGTGGCATCTGGGATGTGAAATGGCACTGTGGCAGAGGGGGTGAACGGTATCATTAGGAAATTCTAGAAGGAGTTGGTTAATTAGGGTGTTTATATAGAAGTGATATACAGTTGTCAAACTTTGAGAAGATGTTGACAAAAATTCCAGAGTTTCACCTTCCAGGCATGGTGTGGGCCAGTGGAGGTGGTGCGGTGGATAATTTGAAAAAACATCTGGCTGTCGGAATAAAGACACATAACGAGACATACTAGGGTCAGTGGTATTATGAAATGATGCACCTTTAGCCTGCATCATTTTAAGCGTATTCTCAAAACAAATAGATTTTTTACACTTTTGCGACCAAATAATTAACTAGATGCCATGTGTAAACTTTAAATTATAAAACCCGTGGCCATTCATGCAATTGAGATTATTAATGTGTGGCCACAAAATGTATTTAATTTTCGCAACACGTGGTCAGAGGCAGGATGCAACTGTGTAACCCGTCGAGACCGGCACGCTGGGAAATGTGTTGAATTCTCCTGATCGGGGAATTCATGACACTAGTGCTCTCAACATACAGTAATATCTCATGGCTTCAATGTATTCCTGTTTACCTATTTATAAAAAATATATATATATATATATATATATATATATTTTTTTTTTTTTTGCAGCCATTTTTTTTAAACTATGCATAATAGTAAGATAAAATGCCTTCAGTCTTTTACAGGATCTTGCACAGAGGTAAAGCAATGATGGACGAAATTAAGCAAATGAAAGGCACTTTAAATCATCCGGAGAACTAGAATATGTTTTTCTGCCAGTCGTTTTTCCCTTGCGCCTTGTCAAATGTGCCGTACTGATTGAGCTGGTTGGCTGCCCATGGGATATGGAAGTCATTACTCTAATAAAAGACAAGCTAAATTACACTTTGAGTAGAATTTAGATAGAAGGGATTTGACAAAGGAATTAGTTACAATGAGGAGCTACAATCAGTTTTATGGGGACAACCACAGGGCTTGTGAATTCATTACATGGCCAGTTGTTGCCTGTATTTTCAGAAGCCTTAATTTGTAAACCATATGAAAATTTGTGATGATGGATGAGGGAGCCCTTTGAGCTAAAGACAACCGTATGAACATCACAGAACGAATCAGTGAATGAATGGAGGAAGAAGCATCATACATCAAGCCGGACTACAGGGTCCTGGTTCTACAGTATATCTACCAGTGGGGTCACAGGTGCGTTATCCAGACAGGTACACCCAGAACCCGAAGGGGGTGAGTCAGTCTGAATCTCTGCTTTTGCTGGGGCAAAATATTTATACTGCTTAACTGTGAGCAGAAAGTCATCTAGAACAAAAATTGATTATATTAACAGCCTGCATGCTTAGGTTTCTTTTGCCACAGCTGCAGCCTTAGTGCTAATCACGCAGTATATCAGTTGCCTGGGTAACTCAGACAAGCTGATTTTATGCCTGCACTTTTTTTTTTCACTATGTTTTCTAATAAAAAAATAAAAATGCATTTAACCCCAGAGGAATATAAGCCTATCAAAAGTTTAAATCATTTCATAACCCAGTCCAAATAAATCAGGTTCCTTCTAAACATCTACACTTCAGGTGCCAAATGTCTAATCAGCATCAGCAATGTGTGACAAGCAATTTATTTAATGCAAGTTCAGTTTTAAACACTTTATTGAAAACAGCATGATGATGATGAGGATGATTCGCAAATTGTACGGCAAAACCAGTGGAGAAACATGTACAGCTAAGCCATTAGTTAGCTGAGTAAGCTGCAGATATTTTCATATTTTTACAGTTTTAAAGCAGCAAGGATTGCCTTTTGTGTTAAATATATACTTTCTATATCCTTTGCGAGTGCTGTTACAGCATATACATACAGGATAAAAAGAGTATCTACCTAGAAACATGTACAAAATAACATGAGGCAGCTAACAATCCTAGCCATCTACAGAAACCTCAGAAGCATTTCGCCTTCAGAAGCTTTCAGAAGTTAGCGTTTGGCTAACGCTATCATTCTTTATACAGTGGTACCTCGGCATACCGAGTTCTTAAGGCGAAATTTTGTATAGCGAAATAAGGAAATAATGTAAATGCAAGATCCAAGATGACGGCGCGGCAGTAGCACGCAGCGGCCACTCCGGAGCCAAAATGGTGCTACGTTGTTTACATTTTTGTGTGTTTGCACAATATTCATTACTGGATTACTTTTTGCACTAACTTCTTAATTCTTGCTCCTACGTTACTAAACGTAGAGGAAAGGAACGTTTCCTGGTTCTCCACTACCTCAACTCACAGAGTATTATGTTATGTTATGTCGTGTTTGTCGCACAGTCACTTTGTTGCTCGTTTGCACATTTGCATGTGCACTTTATGTTGTCTGTAAAAAAAAAATAATAATAATAAAAATGTAGATAGTCTTCCTCTCTGGGTTAGCTAGGTAGTTTTTTGTGTTAATTTATGATGTTGTTAAATTTATGTTGTCAGGTCAATCTGTCTTGTCTCCGCTAGTCAGCTAACTAGGCCTCTTTACTTAGTTAGTTTTAGTGTTTCTGTTAATTTATGTTGTAAATTTATGTTGCATGTAACACCTTGGTCCTGGAGGAACGTTGTTTCGTTTCACTGTGTACTAACTGTATATGGTTGAAGTGACAATAAAGCCGACTTGAACTTCAACTTGAAATGTATAAGCCACCTAAAGATATTACCAATTTTACCATTTTTTTTTTGCATATTAAAACAAAAAAAAAATTTAGAAAAGACGTGTAAATGAAGTAAAATATAAAATAAATCACACAAAATATCACTCAAAATGCCAAAAAAATAAAAAAGTTTATTTCTTGAAATTACAGTACACTAGTAATTTTGAACGACTGACGAACCAACGCGCAACTTAGCCGGCGCTCGGTTCGACTCAGTTCATTCGCTCGTACTGTACGCTAGAGCTGTAATCAGGCCTTAAAAGTTAGGCCCGACAGGGCCCGAGCTCGACAGATTTCAGCCTTTCAGCCTGACAAGTACATTTTAACATTAGCCTACATGGTCAAAACTTTCCCACACTGCAGACTTTGCTTTAGTTGCTGGTGCAACCAAAACGTAATCGCCAGTGGCAAGCCTCTGTTTAACCTCCTCAGCATCCATTTTCGCATTTCTCTCGTGCTAATCAAAATGCATCACATGACCGCGCAAGCCCGAGCCTGGCCCAAGCCCGTGTAAAATTATATTAATTAAGCCCGAACCCGACCGAACCCATCGAGTCCCGTCGGGTTCGGGCAAAGATCTTCAGCGCTATCTTGCGCTAATCAAAACGCATCACATGACCGCGCAAGCCCGAGCCCGACCCGAGCCTGAGTAAAATTATATTACTGTAATTAAGCCCAAACCCGACCAAACCCGTCGGGTCCCGTCGGGTTCGGGCAAAGATCTTCAGCTCTACTGTATGCCGAAAATGCTTATGCATCTCGCAAAATTTTAGTTCTAAAGGCAAAAATTCTTAAGTCGTATGCCAAGGTACCTCTCTCTGTATACTGTTGATAATAATGCACACTATAGCAAAAGCAGTTTACTTATTTAGCAGTAATATTATTTTTTCCTCAAGAGAAATATTGTGAATTATTACGACAATACTTTCCGTGCAGTGAACAAAGAGGTTGAGCACTCAAAAACTTTTAGATTTTTGCAAAACTAATTCACCTCACAGTTATAAAATTAAATGCTAGGCTTATTTGCATATTGCCTTTTATACAGAATGTGAAGACAGGATACCACGACTCGTAGCCAAAACATTGGCCAATTACTTTTTCTCGATGGTACAAACATGTTAAAAACAGAGGATATTAATTATAACCTCGTTCCTTAGCCTGTACTATTGCACTATTAATTAACTAGAAGCTTGTCATATGCTATTGTGTTATATTAGCTACCACTTTTTGAGCCTAGACAACCATAACAGGCTCAAAACTAATATTAGCCATAACAGGCTTATTATGTGTTTTTCTCTTTCTCTGTCTATCTCTCTCTTTTTCTCTGCCTCTCCCCTACCCCCTTATCTATTTGGAGTGCTCATATCTCATCAGTGCTGCCCGTCTTAATTGTCATAAATCCCATTTATCAAGCTGTTTAAACTGTAATTATTGATGCAGACGTATCTATTTATTTATCTATCTTAATTGATCACAATATTCTGGAAATAATATGGCAACTGAAGTTCTGGATCCAAAAAGGGGTCAATGAGGTCATATACTGTAGAAATACAGCACAAAGTAAGTTAAGAAGTAAATCAATAGATGATAGAATGTTAGATGGTCCAGACGCACCGTCACCATGGTTTAGTAAATGTTAAACATGTCGTACAAATTCTACCCGCATAACAGCATTTTAAAAATCACAAGACTGCTCCTCAAATATCCTAATCCCATTTAAATCGGCACATTGTCGGTTAGCATTGTCACCTTGCACCTCCAGGGTTGAGGGTTCGAGTCTGTGTGGACTGTGGAAGAAAACCGGAGCACCTAGGAGGAAACCCACCAAGCACAGGGAGAACATGCAAACTCCATGTACACAGATCGAACCTGGAACAATGCTAACCATTTCATCACACACACATATATATGTAGCCCAACTAGAGACCATTGAGGCCAATGATAACCATTGTATTAATTCCCAATTAATCAACACTCACACATGCTGACCAATTTGGGAACGTCAATTAGCCAAATCTGCATTCCTTTGGACTGTGGAAGGAAACTGGAGTACCTGTAGGAAACCCACCAAGCACAGGGAGAACATGGAAACTCCATGCACACAGACCAGAGGCAGGAATCGAACCCGGAACCTGCAGGTGCGAGGCGACCGTGCTAACCACTACACAACTGTGCTGCCACACCTGGCTAGAAATCCCTCTCGTATTCTGTTTGAAAAGTATGTTGTGATTTTATAACGTTGCAGATACAAAGAAATAAGCCTAGAAAAGAAATAATACTTTGTATTACATCCCAAGAACAAAAACAAACAAAAAAGTGATAAATTATTGATGAGATTCAAAAATATTCAGATCTGTTCTTGGCTGACAGGAGTGGAACCTGATATGACTTCTTTTTTATTTATTTTTGCTGCTGTAGTCCGTTCTTTAAATAAAAGGTGTTGTTTCCACCGCAAGGTTGGTGTTTTTTTTCCCCTTCTTCTTTTTTTTCTATGCTTTTCTGCTGAACATGGTTACAGTATATAGAGTGATGTGTTTGAGATCCCTGTCAAGTTAAAACATTCTGATCTGACCTCTCGCATCTACAAGGTCCTTCTGCCGGAAGAATTGCTTTTTTCTTTTGTTTTTAGGACCATTCTGTTCAAACTCTAGAGACATTTGTACATGCAGATCACACAAGGTCAGTTTCTGAAATACTTAAACGAGCTCATCTGTCAGAAACAGGCAGGACATGGTCAAAGTTATCAAGACTGCGCATTTTGATGTGAACATTAACTGGACCCTTTGACCTGTATTTGCATGATTTTACACTTTCTATTGTTCCCCATGATTGCCTTATTGGATAATTACATTAATGCAGGTGTAAAGGTGTTCCTAATAAAGTCAAAGTTAAGTGTACGCACATTCCTAAATTTGTTGGGGAAGTGAAAATGTCCATTTCAATTAGAGTCCTCAGAGGAAAACAGTCTGAAACACTAGAAAGGGGTCTATTGATTCAGACCGGTTCACTCGGGTCTCTCAGGTCTCTCGTCTCAATTGGCTTCCATTAAAATGTTAAAAGTTGTTCGGGGAAATCCGGATAGACCCGATCGAGCAGTCGGTGCCCTTTTTCACTGTCAACCCTTCACTGTCTATAGTCCTAGTTCTCTCTAGTGCTTCAGCTCTCGTTTCATCTGTCATTCTTAATGTGAATCATTAGTCTTGTTCACATACAGATGGCCTTTAGGAGTCCTGACCCTGCTCATCTTCCTTTAGAAACATTGACCCCCTATGGCGAGTGTCTACAGAGCAAATCACTGCCATTTATTTAAATAAGCCTAGTCAGTGAAGAGCCTGGCTGTGGATCGATGTGCAAATCCTAACCCGTCCCCAAGAGCCACTTGAGTAGTGTGTCCACTCACTCGCAGGCATCTGTGACCAGCCATGGCATCTCTGGTAAATCCACAGGGCATTGCTGACTGAAAGCTTATCATCACCTCAAACGCCCTGAAAGTGATTCTATAAGAGTTCAGTGAATCAGATAGATGGAGACGGTTATCTCAAATCAATATTCAAACCAAAAGCAATGAGAATGAAATTGCACACTAAACAGAATGAATGCATGCATTGTCAAAATTTAGGGCCATGTGTTGCTTAGAAGAAGAAGGGGGGGAAAAAACACTCCACGAAATCAATAGATGCTTATTATTTGAGATTTTATTTGAAAAAACTTTTTTCATCCTTACTCTCTCGTTCATTCTCTATACCGCTTATCCTGTACAGGATCAGAGGGGGCCTGGAGCCTATCTGGCTCTGGACACACAAGGTGGAACACCAAATTCACACACTATGGGCAATTCGGATATGCCCATTAGCCTAGTCTTTGGACTGGGAGAGGAAACCAGAGTACCCAGAGGAAACCTACCAAGCACAGGAAGAACATGCACAGGATTGTAGTGGTATAGAAGATGAGTAAGTGAGTGAATGAGTTTCGGAATCTCTTGCAATTTACACTACTGCCCTTTCTTTCTGGTGCAACCATCTGCCATCTTTCTGGTGGCGCACCACAATGCTAACAGAATTGATTAATGTATTTACAATGTGCGATTGCCCCAAAGCATTTATACCCTCAACTACTCATGTGCCACTAATTACTTCAACTGTGTACCGTATTGTCAGTAGGCACTTTCAATCATCTACATCACCTCGGTGACCTGTAGTTTAAATACCAAGTAATCCCCTATTATTTACTCCAGCTGAGTAATAACAGATCTTCAAATGTCCTAGAATGGCATTCTAATTTTAAACCATTACAATCATATGAAGAGGCAAAAATGCTCTGTGTTTTTCAACTACTACGACGGCAAAGAACCACTTCCACACCTTTATATTTAGCAGAATTTCCAGTATCTGTGAATAGACCCTTATGGCCAAAAGTATGTGGACATCTTACCTCAATACAACTGTGTGTAGTTCTTCACCAAACTGCTGCCACAAATCACACTCTTGTGTAGAATGCCCGTGTATGCTATAGATTTCATTTATAGAAACTAAGGCACACGAGCCTGTTGCATCATGACAATTCTCAAAGCTTCTTACACAAGAAGTCTCAATACTTAGTTGCAATAATGCTAATATAAAAAAAATTATAATAAAAAATGGGTCTTGGAGGTCAGGTGGCCACAATTTTTGGGAATAAATATAAATATTATAAATATTTATTACATTTTGCCAATGTTTCTTCATAATCTCAAGCAACAACAAATATACAATTTTGCATCTTAAGATATTAAAAAAAATTATCTCCTTTTCCAGCTGTACCCATCAGCCTCCCATATCTTTTTATTTTTATTTTTTTTAATCTAAACCTAGGGGTTTATAATGTTAATGTGTTTAATGTCATGGCTGGTCAGGACCACACAGGACCAAATAATCTAATCTACTTTCTTTGTTCCCTTACACAACAACACGCTCCCTACCATACACATCACGTTCCACATTTACACACATTTGCACACGGCCTACAAGTTGCACACCTCAGGGACTTTCCACATTGTTCTGCTCGTGACTGGATGTTGCTCATTTTTTACACAATAAGCACTAACTGCATTTAGTTGTAACTTATCCTGCATACAAGACAACAACCTATACACTTAACATCTGATACACTTCTATTTCAATTCTATTTTATTACACTATTTTACACTATTTCAATTCAATTTCAA
>JAQMYK010000005.1:2877396-2890415 GCA_030014345.1 Clarias buthupogon
TTCTATTTTGTAACACGTTTATTAAACTATTTCAATTTTATTTTATTACACTATTTTACACTGTTTCAATTCTATTTTATTACACTATTTTACACTGTTTTAATTCTATTTCAATTCTATTTTATTACTCTATTTTACACTATTTCAATTCAATTTCAATTCTATTTTGTAACACGTTTATTAAACTATTTCAATTTTATTTTATTACACTATTTTACACTGTTTCAATTCTATTTCAATTCTATTTTATTACTGTATTTTACACTTTCAATTCAATTTCAATTCTATTTTGTAACACTTTTATTAAACTATTTCAATTCTATTTTATTACACTATTTTTGTACTATTTCAATTAGATTTTAATTCTATTCTATAATACTTTTATTAAACTATTTCAATTCAATTTCAATTATAGTTTGTAACACTTTTATGAAACTATTTAAATTCAATTTTATTACACTATTTTTTGCACCATTTCAATTCGATTTTGATTAGATTTTATTACTATATTTAAATTCTATTTCCAATCTATTTTATTACACAATTTTATTAAACTATTCCAATTCTAGTGTGTAACATTTTTATTACACTATTTCAATTCTATTTTAATTTGATTTCAATACGCTATTTCAGTTCTATTTCAATTCTCTATTATTACACAATTTTATTACACAGTTTTAATTCTATTTCAATTCTATATCATTACACTATTTTATTACACTATTTAAATTCTATTTTATTACTTGTACACATTTTTCCAGCTAACTTTCAATATTTGAATAATTTTCTCTTATTTCATATTTTATTTCTTTTTTTAATACTATATATATATATATATTTTTTTTTTTGGTCACAGGCGGTCGTATAAGGCTTGCCTATCATACTGTGTGTGGCTGTGTATGTGACAAATAAAAATGTTAATTTGAAATTGCAATCACAATATGTGATTTTTGATCAAATTGTGAAGCCCTATACAACCTTTCTGTAACACTGCTCGACTCGTCCCACCAACTCACAGGGTACAGGGAAAACATGCATCAAGATTCTTCCTTGTTCTCGAACCTGCTACAGTTGGTAGAATTATCTTCTGAATACCTGAAATATTTAAATTAGCAATAAAAAATATTTATGTATTCTTATCTTAATACATTGCCCACAAAACAGAGTTTCTAAACTTGTGGTATTATTCGTCCATAATGTAGTGAACCACTATACGTATCTATTTATTGGTAAAGACTTCTGCAAGGCACTCCGGATACGGGCATCTGCTATAGTATAAGCCATAAATGTACAGTTAATGTAAATGCAAGTGTGAGTCACTGGAGTTGACTGGAGTTTAACAACTAGCAACTAACTCTTCCACTTTAAGTGCTTCGTTTTAAAAGCTGATTCACAACTCATCATAGGAGGATGGTGGTCCTTGTCCACACCAAGGCCTTATATTAGCCTGCATACTGCATTGTCCAGTCCAGCAAAATAGGGGTAAACAGCTGAGCCCTTTCTCCCAGGAAAAAGAAAAAAAAAAGGTGTGGACATAAAGACAGAGAGTGGACTAAATGCAGGGCACCATGTCTTTCTCCAGTGATAGCTATAAAGTCAATACAATCAATCTCTAATGGCCTCTTCCCCTCTGATGGTCCCTGTTTAATCAGAGTAAGAGCAGGAGGTAGCCTCCATGCCCGGCCACGGCCATTAATTTTGCCTTTCCCATTGGTGTGTTTGTTTTTTTATTGCCTCTCCAGTGCGAAGCTGGCATTCATCAGGCATCTGATTGAGCTCTGCTCAATACTAAAGCGGTAAAGCGGGACGAGACGGATGACTCGCGGGCTACAGCATAACCATTCAGTGCAAGCAAAGCGTAGCAAAAGTCTGTATCTTCCATATGGTGTCTCCCTCCCCAAAGTCTATATGCCTTTAATTTGATTTCCTGTTGGTACTGCCCGCTAGGAATCTTAATAATAGGTTCAGAATGAGTGAGCTGCTGCATCAAACCTGCCGGCGTCTAAGCGATAGTGTCACTTTTCATGTAAGCGCAGAGTCGGACTCGGTGATGTACGCTCAGTCAAACGTTCTGAGGAAACTTGTTGGACGGCGGTTGGGATGAAGCTTTGATTTCACCTCAGCGGACAGCGGCACATTTAGCATGTGGTGAGAAGTGCATACGGGCTGATCAAAAGCGCTGTCAGGTCTCCAGTTGTCAGGAAAACAGCCCCTATTCCCCACACTCATTATCCATCGCTCACTTCTCCATGTCCAGCCAATAAGTGTCTACTGTCTCGTCTATAGGGTCCAATTGTTGGACCAGAAAACAGCCACTTACCGTCTGGTCCAGTAAGTCAGGCTATAAAAAAGAACTACTGTCCTCTGTGACATGCTGAAGAGCTGCAGCCTGAACACATTTCTCCGCTGCCGTATGTAAGAAAAAATGACGTCAAATTTTTATTCCATTTCACCCATCATTCCTTGATGACGCATTTATGTATTAAACTATAGTATTTTAAACTGCTGAACATATAGGACGTCAACAAATTAGCTGAATTAGTGTTGTGACGAGACTCAAGTACCAATCCAGCCTCTTGATTTCTTAATCTAAATAGAGACTCGATTCATTTTATTCTTGCCAACTCTGATTATACAAAGTGACCTTCATGAACCCAAAGACTTTCATTTGCTTCACAAAATAAAATGTTTTTTTATACACACACACGTGGTCACAGTGTTATAGTAAACAGTACACGCGTGGACGGATGTTGATTATACCAGTAAGAGATGAGCACTAAGACCCAGCAGGGGAGACGATTACCCACAATTCCGCAGCACAAGAGAGAGAAAAACCGTTGGCTCAGTTGTGATCACGTGACACTCGGCGTCAAAACAAGAATCGCATGCGTGATACATGATACTCGGTGCTCGTAAACCAAGACTTGTTCGTTGTTCAAGTCAAAATTTATTGAAAATCTTTGTTCGTCTTGCGGAACGATCGTAAACCACGTTACTCGTAATCCGTGGTTTCACTGTATCTTTAATAACGAAACACAGAACTTAGAGCTCCAAATAAAAAGTGTGTGTTTAAGCTCCAGTTGACATTTTGTATGTGTCAACCCCCTTTTATTTCACTCCTCCTCCAAATGCACCGTTTCAGTATCTATGGAAATAAGCCACACCCACAAGACAACAACAGAATTCCGCAACAAACCAGGGGAATGTATGAGGTATTACTTTTAATTGGGTTATATGTTGTTGTTTTTATTCTTCGATAACAGTGTAGCCCATCTGATTTTATATAATAATTAGTAAGGCAGTTCCTGTATATCCAGTAATTGGGCTTGAACAGATAATTTCCCTTCTTAATTTTCTTTTTAATGAACCTGCCTATATTACTACAACACTGCACATATAACCAAGGCAACAACGTTTTTAGGCTTTGCTGAATATATCTAATAATAGATTCAGGTTTTAGGTGTGTATTTGTGTGTGTGTGTGTGTGTGTGTGTGTGTGTGTGTGTGTGTGGGTGGGTGGGTGGGTGGGTGTGTGTGTGTGGAAGGAGGGAAGGTGTTATTGGGTGTCAGATTCTCTGTCCTTCCATTTCAATTTGATCGTTTGTGTTACATTAAATGTTAAATATGTCATCACATTTGTTAGGATCAGTAATTCTTTTATCATTAATACTAAACGCTGCTGAGACATCAACAAGAACAATATTTCCAACCGAATGAGAAAACAAAAGCCTTTCCTTCACACTGCCAGCTCCATCCATAACACTTTGTCCTCTATTTCTGTTCTCTTTCACAGCACACAGAATGACCTGACAGGTCAGGAAATGTCTGAACAAGATGAATGTGGCTTAGTCAGTGGTCTGTCCAAGACGGTCAATGTAACGTGTACACTTGGGCAGAGACTGAAATGTGTCAGGAGGACTGAAGGAGCATCCTCTAATGCTTTAGACAAGCATTCACAGTACAGAAAATAAAATGTAAATTCTTCATATGGACACCATAGAGGAGATAATGTATATTAGGAACCTCCATAAAAATTATAGCTCCTTTTATCACTTATGTTACAACAGCTATAAACAATCATTGCCTCACCATAGTCTCATTGATCCTCTTTTTATGCTAAGAGGAAAAGCTCACCCTGTTAGCAAGTAACCACAAACTGCCAGACCTTCCTCCCATCTTGAAGACATTCCAGTGCTACATTTTTCCCACAAGTGCTAATACTGGAGGCTCCTTCCAAAAGTGTCACAGAAAACCACAGAATAGCAACAAGTACATTAGGGATGTTCAAGTCGAACTGAGACTTGTGATGAAATTTTTTTTTGAGATTGATGGCATTAAACTGATTGACATTTACTTTTACATTTAGGCATTTGGTATTTAGGCATTTAGGCCTTTATCCAGAACTTACAAAAAAGTCATTTACACAAGGCCTAAAGCACAGTACAGTGATGAGACTCTCAGCCGCAGTAAAACATTTGAATTAAGCAAACGTTTTGAAGTAAGCCGTACGTCCGTTAATGGCGTTCCCGGCTGAGGTGGCTCGAAGCCCAATGCAGTCATTCCTGTGAACATTCTTCACATTCAACACACCTGATCCTTTAAAATCGACAGATAACTTGTCGCCAACTTGTGAAAGAGACGCATCTGTCTGTGTGAACTGTACATACAATCATTCACCAACACCACTTGAACTCGCTCCAAGCCATTTCCACATGTTTGGGCCATTAAAGGAGTTCCTGGGAGGCCGGGGGTTTCAGACGGGAAGCAGGCAGTCCGATCATCTCGCTGGTGTCCAAGCACTAGTGAAACATAGCAGGGGATTATATAGAGAAATAAAAGGGAGTTTTTACTCTCAGAACTTTGTTCTGTTATTCTGCTCCATTAAAAGTCCTGGTTTGACTTAAACAGCCCTTGTACATATTTCCTTTATTCAAAAACAATTTATCCATTTATAGATGTTGCAGAATGTCCACAAAATGAATGAAATAGCAGCTGAAACATCCGCTCCCTTTCATCAGTCTCTCTTTTTCCCTCTTTTTTTCAGAAGAATAAGACAGAAAAAAAAATGCAGGATTATCGAAAAAACTTCAAAGTGCAATAAAAACACAAACCTACTCTGTTCCGGAGATCTTCCCATGTCAGGAATATTTTAAGAAAAAGATTTACCTCTGCCTTTTATTAAGCTCTGAGACTGAAGCTTCTTTTTTTTTTTTTTTATGATAAACTCCTCACAGAAGACTTCTCCATCTCACCGATTGTTACGAAAATGCCATAGCCAAGAGGGGGCGCTACAGCTTAGCATTTCATCCTCTGAATTTGGGAAACATTCTACCAAGTAATCTTTAGCCTATATGTAGAACCAGATGATTACAGTTTGCAGTAATGACCGATGTCTTTATTGTTTATCACATGCAGACAGTGTTCTCTATCTTGACATCTTTAAATTGTGCCCCCGCATTTCAACTGGAATAATCGGTGTTCTCGAGTGTGGAGCACACAGTCTCGACGCTCTGAATGCCGGCCGTCATTTTCACGTTATGCTTCACAAGAGAGTCAGACACAAAGAGCTAGGAAGTTTGACTCTGTCAAAATATTTGCATCTCTCCCACACTTTCACTCTGCTGCTCATCCTGAATAGATAAACTACACATAGCTCAATGTGTAATGCATTCTGACCCAGTGTCTCCTGCAAGCTGTTAGGCATTAACTTTGCACTTGAAGGACACATTATGGTGCAAACCAGGTGGACAAACCCATCAGTCTCTGCCATACTGTTACACCTTGGTCAACTCATTTAGCCACAGTGGGGTTTTTAATTTAAGTGTACGGGGAAAGAAATAATAAAATAACATCTGCTGCTTAGCATTGCTCAAATTAGCAAAGTTCTGTTTGCTAACAAACAAATGGCATCTACAGAGATGCTTCTGTCACCCTCTTAATGTTATTAATTTGTACGCCAGGAATTTCTACGGCAGAAATTCGATCTTGCTGTGAACTTGACCCTATTTGGATCAGGGGCATCATCAATCTGCCATAACATGAACACATTGACAGTAAACTAGTGACAGGATCATGGCCACCCAAGACTCATTTTTGTTCTTTGTTGGATTTTCCATAGATTTTCTCCCCAATTTAGTCGTAACCAATTCCTACCCCGTCACTAGGGGGCTCCCACATTAAGGCTACGACGATCATTCAGTCGGGAGGGCCGAAGACTATAACGGGTTTCCTCCAAACCACCTGATGCCACCGATCACATCTTTCCAAACTGCTCGGTCATGCATCGTTGGGCGTAACACACTCGGAGGACAGCCCTATCTGCTACTTCCGCTTGAGTGAGCTCACAGACGTAGAGCCATGATTAATGTGGGGCCACTAAGTGCCACCCCCATACCTCGCCTCTGAAAGAGCTCTACCAATTATCTCTTTCTCCAGACCCTCGGCTGTGAGAGACTACAGCATCACCCGGGGATCGAACCAGTGATCCCCGGATAATATGGTTGCCCTCTTTACCACTGCACCACTCGGGGCTCATTTTATGCTTTTGAGAAGAAAAGTCCAATCCACCTGCTCCATTTCTGGTCCATACAGGCCCCACCCCACAACCCATATCACCTGAAGGATCCACCTCCAACATCCTGGTGGACAGTGTCCTGTGGAGTCATGCCGCAAAGGTAAATGAGCTGCCCAGGTGGTACAAGGGGAACCTACACAGTATTGGGCATATTTTTTATTACATTGTAATGTTATGGTTTATAAGAACATTTACAGCATTTCAGCACAAAAGCCCTCATCCGGATTGACTTAGATTGACTTTAATCTCATTACACATACCTGTACTGTATGTATAAGCAGTTGAGGGCTAAAGGTCTTGCTCAAAGGCCCAACAGTGGCAAATTGGTGGTGCTGGGCTTTGAACCTAGGACCTTCTGATCAGTAACCCAACACCTTAACAGCCTTGCAAAAAAAAAAAAAAAAAAAAAAAAAACATAGATGTAACCTGGCAGCCAAGGAGAGAGGACTGGAATGCGCATGCGTGGACAATGATGACTTAACTGTACTAGTCAGAGACGCCCTTGAGTGAGCATGTTTGCCGAGTGGCCATCGCATTCATTCCTCAACATTCCTCCACAGCAACTATTTGGATTATTCAGAAGATTTTCGTTGTCAATGCACAAATGCTCGAAGGCGGTGGAGAATCTGCTGAAAAGTTGCAGTCATCCACATTCTGGAAGGCCTGCAACAAGCAGAACACCTGAGAATGTTGAACGTGTACAGACTGCAATCAACAAAGATTGGCGCCTGACCGTGCGAGAAGTAGAAGCGTAATTAGGAGTTTATTACAATCATTACATCGCTGGATACTTTCCGGACAGACCTCGTATATGTTCATTACAGTTAAATACAATAAAATTCTTTATAAACCATTTTTCTAATGAGCCATCTTACTTACAGTACAGGAACCTCAGAAGCTTTACCGAAGGGTACTGTAATTGGACGAACTGTAATAGGAAAACTTGTGGTTACAATACCTCTTTAAATTTCCTTTTTGTATCCTATAAAAAGAAGGTTTCCCTAGAGAGCAAGCGCTTCCCCTCAGAAACCCTTTCACTAGCCCTCATCCCTCTTCAATAACAGTCTCATTCATTTGTGCTGATATATTAATTATTACTGGACATCATTTCCTCACTTCTAATTAAGTGTGTCTTATCCCTTAGATATGTCTAGACAGTCTAGAGAGTCAGTTCATCATCCTTAACCTAAACACATGGGGGACTCTACGCAACATGGATGATCTTAATTGTTTCTTAGATGATTCTCAAAGCTTCAACCTTGAGACTGTCTAATAACGTGCTCATTCCTTGTCATCACTCTCCATGAGCGATGTACTCTCATCTAGACCTTCAGCTAGATCTTTCTGCAAATTCATTGCAGTGGTTGTTAGTTATGATAGTAAGACATGGATAACAAATGCACTACGGGAGTAATAGCATCTGCAGGAAGCATCGAGACCTTGCTTGATGATTGAAAGAAATACTAAATATTTAATAATAAAAACAATCAGCCAGAATCAGAACCTGAAAGTGACCACCAGAATTGAGGAGACTGTGATTCAAAAGTAGAGTTGTCCAGCTTAAGTTCAATTCTTAATTCTCATCAGTGATCAGCCAGGAAACATTATAGTCATAACTCATTAAAATTAATCCTCAAGTGGTTTTCCACCTCAAAAGAAGAGATGCCAGTCTGATACACAACCATAAACAATTCCTTTATGACTAATTTTCACCTCGGTCTGATGGATGCTACATGACTGGGAAGTACAATTAATAATTTGGAAAGTTGCCATTGGGAGCTCGATTAGCCTCATTGTGGCTTAATGTCTTCATTTGTTGATGTTTTGGGAAACAGAACAACATATGTTGGAACATACTGGGGATGGGTACATGCATAAGTAACAAAAGGAATGGGTTGGATTCGTGAAGCGTGCTGTGGAAGCAGGAGGGGGTAGGATTGGTCAAGTTGCAACAGTTTGTTTACCAGAAAAGTGGTATTGATCAAGGGTGTCCATAGGATTGATTGGGATTGCTCGAGTATGTCTTACAGAGCAGGTCAGTTATGTCTGTGGTAATTATTTGTGGTATTGGTTAAGAATATCTGCAAGAGGAGTCAGATTGGTCAAACATCCTGTAGGAGCTGGAATCCATTAGTCAAGGGAGTCTGCTGGAGCAATGGGAGTGGTCAAGCTTCCTGGTGCAATTGGTTAAAAGCATGAGTGGTAGCATTTGGATTGGTCAAATATTTTGCAGAATGTGGTGCAACTGATCAAGAGCGTCTCCAGAAGCAATGGGATTGATCAAACATTCTACAGGAGCTGGTGGGACTGGTCAAGAGTGTCTGGAAGCAGGCAAGATTGGTCGAATGTTCTGCCCTGAGATTTGTCAAGAGTGTGTGGAAGTTGGAGTAATGATGAAGAGTGTCTTCGGGAGTGAACAGTATTGGTCAAGTGTCTGTGAGAGTGGAAAGGATTTTTGCAGGAGGTGGTTGGATTGATCAAAACCATTTGGGGTCCAGATGGGATTACTGCTCACATACAGTACACCTCTCACATGTAATAGCAGTTTCACTTGAATTGCATTTTAACATCTCTCGAGGGTGCAACTGTTTTACATATACACTTATTTATGAATTCTTGATCTACTCCGCCTACAGTATCTCTATGGCGTATTCCTTTTTTTTTTTTTTTTTTTTAGGGAGAGGAGCAAGAAGTATGCAAAGACACGTTGCCCTCTGGCATAAACTCCAGACTTTATAAAAATGCATTACTGAAAAACAGCATATGCTTAATGTAGGCATATGGTGTATAACTGCAGTCAATAATTGTCCTGTCCTTGCACAAAATAATTATATTTCTCAGAAGAGTCATTTTATGGTGAGTGATAATTAATGGCATTCAGCATTGAAATGAGTAATTTGCTGATCCTACTTATAGCACACAACAGGACTATATTAAAAGCTTTGAGATCATTTTGCCGCATCGTATGCTCAGAGCATATTTCTCTTTCTTACTTACCTTCTTTCTTTCTTTCGCACATTAACACACATGTTAAGCAGCATAATAAACTAAAAAGGATATTTCACTCGGACAGTGCACCCCTAGATAGCTAACTTTAAGTACTTTGTGATATGAACTGAAAATGTAACCAAAACCACATGCATGCTACATGAATACATTGCATGACTTAAAGGAAAACCAGCTCTACAACTCTACAGACCTAATCTGCATTCCCTGATTTCCCACTGATATATATATATTTTTTTATTTTATTTTATTTTATTTATTTATTTATTTTTTACAAATGCTGTAGGTACTGTATATACACTGAACAGCCACAACACCATTGCCAGGTGAATTGAATAACAATAAATTAATGATATACTGTACCAGTAAGATGGTGATAGGATCATGGGCACCCATGGCCCATGTATTGGGGGTCCCATGCAAGGACCAAAGGCCAAGTCCACCCAGTCCACAGAATTAACAAGGCAGCACAAATTGCAGATGGTCAAGGCCAACCAAGACAGAAAAGTATCAGAATAGACAGACTTAGCAGGGAAATAGTACATGGTTGTTGATCAGACCTCCAATTACCCCAGGAACTCATCCATATACCTGATCCACGTAGCACCCAAAGGATCCACCACTAACGTCCTGGTGCCGAGCACCACAACATACCCTAGGTAGTTGTAATGTTAATGGTTTTAATGATATCTCTGATCAGCATAAATTTAAGTTAAAAGGCATTCCAAACACCGTTTTTAAAAATCTCCTACAAAAAAAATAAATTAATTAAATAAATTATGTTTATGTTTCAGTTAAATCATTCTAAACATTCATTTAACCTTTAAAATACTCAGAATACAGCATTTTAAAAGCCCAGCCAATATCTAGCCGATAACTACACTTTACTTTGAAATCTAATCAAGAAAACACTTATAAGCCCATTTTTGCAAAAAAACATTTAACATCTCCTGTTTAAAAAAAAAAGGCTTTAATTACTGATTATGAAAAATAGATGCGTTTAATTCCCCAACAAATCATTCAACCCTGTAACCTGAACACACATTCACCTGAAGAAGAATCTAGAATATTCATAAGCATTCATAAGTGAATTCTCGGGAAATCTTGAGGAAAAAGAGCTTTTTAGTGCTTTCTCAGCTCCAAGCGCACCTGCTTTAACTAATGAACTAATTAACAGCATTTTCCTAATTGAAGTGGAAGATGAGGGGAAACACTAAAAGTCGTCCCCTAGGCTAGGTTGAGAACCACTTCTCTAGATATAGCTTTTAGCTTTCAGTCGAACAATACAGTACAAAGAATAGCGAATAAAGTGCTGTGAATCGATTACAATTTTTTTTGATCTAGTTAATTCGCAGTAATTAATCACAATCAATTACAATTTAAAAATATTCGGATTTATTTGTATTATGAACGTGCAATGTTGGAATAAAGAAAGAGATGACAAACTGGTTAGAGGAAACAGCTTACACAGTTTTACAGTAGAATATCTCAGACATTAACAGCTAAATGTTAAATTAAAATCTCTCGAATGGGATCGGCGCTGTATGCAGTGGCTGGGTAGTATGAGGGTGTGGCGATCCATCGACATTGTGGCTCGAACCCGGATCCGCAGATCCAGAAATCAACAACCTAAAGCAGGGGTCGGCAACCTTAAACACTCAAAGAGCCATTTGGACCCGTTTCCCACAGAAAAGAAAACACCGGGAGCCACAAAAACCTTTTGACATCTAAAATGATGAGAACACTATATATATCATTTACCTTTATGCTGTGTGTAAAATAAAAAAAATAAATAAAAATAAACTATAGTGTGTTGCATTTATGGAATCAATGAACTGCTACAGAGAAAACGGAATTTTATTTCTGCATGCAACAAAAACATTTTGAACTTGGTCGAAGGTTACTTTCAAATAAAATACTCAGTGTATATTTGAGTCCTCCTCGTATTTATGAAATAAAACCAGAACTTAAATTATCCACCTGAGACAGACCAAAAATCTGCTTCTGTGTGCCGTCATCCTCCGATCGCGTGTACTGGAGCGTGCATTCAGCCGTCACCCTGAATAAAACCGTGACTCGAAAAGCTCAATAAATCACGTGCCGGCGGTTGTGGCGCATATTCTGAAGCTAAACACCTTTTATTTTAATGTTACAGGATCACCATAATCTTCAATTTTAGAATAACTTTTTAAAAAACAAACATAAAATAAACGTACATTAAATACTCATTATTTATTTTCCAAAGCCACAGGTAGCCGCAGCAGAGGGATGAAAGAGACAAGTTAGCCGCAAGTTAGTGACCCGTGACCTAGAGCCTTAGCCGTCTGAGCCACCGCTCCTACAGCTTATGTTTAATGTATTTTTGTAAAAAATCGTTCCGCTTGAAGGCAGCTCAAGCACACAACTTTTTGTTTTTATCCAAACTTCCAGTTAGAAGCTTTCTATAATGAAACTTGTCGTTCAGCACACCTGGTGATGTTTCCTCAGTCATCTTATCATGCACGTTAAAAGTGCCGTTATCACAAAGAGCCGCGTAACCGCGCTGTGATTATCGGAAGCCAATAGGGTCAATCTTTGTCATATGATACAGTTTGCCTTGTTTGTTTTATTTCAATTTGGAATTTAAAAAAATATATATAATAATAATAATAATAATAATAATAATAATAATAATAAAAAAGTGCACACCGTTATTAAAGCAAAAGTGGACACACCAAATACTAATGACTTCATGTTCAAGCTGTTACTTTTCCGATTACGATAATATCATTTGACATGAAAAACTGCCAAACAGAAGAAGACTTTTGTGCTCGACTGTAAATTACAACCTAAAGCACTGAATAATGAATAGTATATGGAATAATAATGAAATAAATATTTCATCTATTATTGTTCAGATGAGGAAATGATGAGAACATTTCCCTAATATCCAGACAGCAATTAAACTTAATCTGATTCAATGGCTTTACAAACGAATTAATGCTCTACTGAGTGCTATAGCGAATTCTCTTTGATTAGCAGACAGAATGTTAATAAATGTTGAAAGCGTACTAATAAAAGTGTGCTATACAGTAAATAAGTGTAGACTAAATCCAGCTCCGCTTGTTACAGCTTTCTGTCAGCTGCCTGATCAATAAAAGGTACAACAGTGTTAAAACATGGCAGGTAATTGATGTTCATTTAAAATATTTTCTTAAGAGGTAATTATGATTGATGCCTTGAGATGAAACCGCATATTATTTGACGCGCATATTATTAAACCAGAGCAGTTTACAGAAATATCACTTAAAGCATGGAGAAAACTGCGCCAGTCAAGAAGTTCACGATATGCACTCAAGGCTCTCGTTACTAAAAAAGCACAGATTGAATCTGTATAACTGAATGCAATTTACAAAAACACCACATCAAATAGGCCAAGACGCATCTAAACGCTCTCTTT
>JAQMYK010000005.1:2897627-2908155 GCA_030014345.1 Clarias buthupogon
TTAGGTGGCAGCCAGTTCAGCTATAACAGTTGATGTTAATTGATGTTAATATGGAGTCCAGGTAGTTATTGGAGACTTTTTTTGAAGAAATCCTCATTAACAAGATTTTGATCTTTCACATACAATATACACACCTCGAATATTGCACCTACTGTAGCTCCATGACACAATCAAGCCTTTATTGTTGAATACATGCTGTTCTGGTAATGTTTGCTTTCCCTAATCTAGTCTACTTGGTAGCCACAGTGAGACCATGATTCATAAAATATATTCCAACCACATTCCTGTTCAAACATGTTTACTTTCTCAAGGTTTTGTATTAATCGTTCACTGTATACATCTAATGGTAAAAAACACATACCTACAGTAAATACACACACGCGGTCCACTCCGAGTGCCCTTAATAGCATTAGATTCACATTCTTTACTGACAGTTGAGGAACCTGATGTGGTCTTCTGCTCTTGTACCGAGTGCACGTTAAGAAGTGATGCATTGAGATTATATCTCATTTTCCCTCATAGAACCGTCACTCACTTACTGTTTTTGCTCTTCACAAGAGGTCACTAATAGCTACAGTATATAAAAAAAGAAAGGTTTTGTCTGTACATTGGTCAGAACTTGTACATGAGTGTTGAATAGAAGGGAAGTTATGAGTAGTCATGTGTCAGATGCTGATCAGTTTATTTTTAGCTTTA
Source organism: Clarias buthupogon (assembly GCA_030014345.1). Taxonomy (NCBI): domain Eukaryota; kingdom Metazoa; phylum Chordata; class Actinopteri; order Siluriformes; family Clariidae; genus Clarias; species Clarias buthupogon. Next base: position 2,898,324 of record JAQMYK010000005.1, read on the forward strand.
ACCTTTGAACTATTTCTACAAACGCTTTACCCATCAATGACCATGCTCTAGTCTGAAATAATTAAACCATTCCGTCTGCTAAAAATATCAATGCCACAATCAAAAGTCATAGAGATCATGCTTTTTTTAATCACACTAATTTTTTTCATTTATTGATGTGAAAATGAATTAAACTGAATATACAGTTGCAGTCAAACATTTTGAGCCAAAAGTGAATTTTTTTTAAATGTTTTAATGTTTTCAATTTTTAAAACCGAGAATCAAGATAATAAGAGCATTTTTTAATGCAATTAAACTGATCAGTACTTACTATGAAATCTCTTAATTTTCAAAATCTGCTGGATCCGGTTGGTCATGGAGTAAAACAGACGCCTGCGGTACTCTGGTGTCACTCGCTCAGTCCATGACTGCTTGATCGCTTTCTGAACATCATGCACAAAAGTTTGTCCCCCCACCAGCGAATCCCTTGAGAATCTGCTAGTTTTATCCATTTTTGTGTAGAAGGGGACAACCCCAGCTTCAGAAAGTAAAAAACCCTGATTGCAGCTAAACCCAGCTGATTCTAATTAGCACAACTCTTAGCCTTGAGCTAATTAGTGACATCACATGTTTCGTGCACAGAGAGAACCATAATAGTATAAGATGTTATCTTTATACTTTTGGCCACTATATAGCTACAGCCCAGACAGAATCTTTCATCAATACATATATTTGTATGTATGAGCAGAGATACCTTTCTGTATGTTGATGGAGCTTATAATGCTTTTACGCTGTTCCTAGGCTATAATGTAACACGTATAATAGTATAGAAGAATAGAGGCTACATTTCTTAAAAGCATAAGTGAATAGGGTTCCAGACTGAATTATTATATATGAATGCTTGTACATGGCCGCGGTATTGACGACTCACAAAAGCAACACAAAAAAGCAGACCTTATTTTTTTTACAAACAAGATTTCAAACTCATCGCTGATGATGTCATTGCATTAAAACAACACCAATAGTGATATGGAGACGAAGCCCTTTCTTCTCGTTACATTTGTCTCTAAATTTGTCTACTTTGTTTAAAAACCTGCATTTGCACCAAAGCCCTTGCCCCAACGACAAACCGCAGTCTATTGATTAGACATTTACATCACTACAACAAACAGTTACGTACTCATGAATTTTGCCCCCCAGACCGTACTTCAAATATCTTTTTCCTTTTTCAAATGTCCAATCCTTTGAAAACACGCTTGCGCACCTTATTGAAAAGAAATGTTTTACATGTTGATGAGTGTGGCCGTGTAAGAAAAAAAAGGGAAAAAAACGACACGTGAGAATGTGCATAGCACTATGACATGTTGGGTAATTGAAAAATGATTAATTGGCTCTGCAAAACCAGCATGACCAGCATACAAGACCCCCAATAAAATTTGACACATTCTGCACAAGTACAGTAAGTCTCTAAACCAGGAGGATTCAAAATGAAAGGTTTGTAAAAGTTCATTTGTATTCATTTAAATTAATAAAACAATATAAAAATGGTTTTACAAAGGATGTACTGTATGGAAAGTAATGCAAAAGTGGGCATTAGGTTTATTATTATTATTATTATTATTAACTAACCAAGATTGGTTAAACTGCACATGTTGACAGAGTAACTCTTCCTCTTCACAAAGTTACTAGTCAACATCGTCTACATCACAAGCCATGCATTTGCACTATGCTTGAACCCAAATCTCCAATCCTTTTTGAAAATCCCGTTTGTTAAGGTTGACGGGTTGATGGTCTCCCACTGCGCTGGAGAATGTTTAGAGATGACACCACTGACAAGAGCAATGTGCACAGATGGATAATAAAGTTCAGTGGAGGGGGTTGAAGTGTTCAACAGTCGCACAAATGCATTATTTATGATGAAGACTATGTTGAGTAGTACAGTACGTTTGTATACAATAAGAGTTACTTTACCAACATGTGCAATTTGAACAACTTGACAAAAATAATAATAGTAGGTCAGATAATCAAAACGTGGCCCTGTTTTTTTTTTTTTTGTTTTTTTCCGATTTTCTCCCTAATTTAGTCGTGGCCAATTCCTCCCCGTCACTAGAGGGCTCCCACATTAAGACTACTACTACCACTCAGCCGGGAGGGCCAAAGACTATCAAGTGTTTCTTCCGAACCACGTGACCGCGTCTTTTCGAACTGCTCGCTCACGCACCATTAGGGGCGGAGTAACACACTCGGAGGTCAGCGCTATCCGCTCCCTCCACATGCGCGAGCTCACAGACGCCCCTGATTGGCTGTAGAGCCGTGATTAATGTGGGAGCACGAAGCACCTCTCATTCCACCCCTCTGAGAGAGCTCGGCCAATCAGCTCTCTCTAGACCTCCGGCTGTGAGAGGTTACAGCATCACCCGGGAATCGAACTAGCGATCTCTGGATGATAGGGCGAGCACTTTACCACTGCGCCACTCGGAGGCACGTGACCCTGTTTTTGCATTACTTTTGGTACAGGCATCGTATTTTGTTTCTTAGTGCCATTTTTAATTTTGACACTTGGCAATTTTATTTCGTGGTGAATAAAATAAAAAATATATGCGCGTATCGCCAGGAATTTGGTTTTTAAAGCCAAGAGGAATCATAAATTAAGGTTAAGTAAGGTTTAAATTGTTTTTATATGCAAAAATCTCATTATAGTGTTATTTAATATTTTTGGGTGGCTGGAACGGATTATCTGCATTGACATTATTTCCTATGAGAGAATGCGTTTCACTATACAAAATTTCACTTTAAGAACGGATTAAATCTGTAAGCCGATCGAGGTACCGCTGTTTTTTAAATAAAGCATATAAATTCCATGATTCGAAATCATACTGTACTCCAAACTATGATGATTCTTACAATCAACTAAAACAATGGATGTATGTATGCATTTCTCTCTTCTTGTCATAAAAATTTAAACATATCAATGCTTAGTCTATGGCTACTGATGTCAAGGAAACATTTTCCCCAATTGTTTTTCTTTTTCTTTTTTTTTTTAACAGAGAAATGACTTTCTTCATAAGCCTCCCACAAACAGGCATAATAGGCTTATGTATTGCAACCAAATCCTACAACACAGCTCAGGGCAAAGGAGTCGAGGCCGCATCAGCAGCATTAGCCAAGGCGCATTTGGCTCGGAGAGAAATCACAGCTAGAGCTTACAGCCGAGTAATAGCAGAGAGTATTCAAATAAGGTTGGCATTTAGGATGCTTTAAGCAAAGGTAGGACATCTCGGCTAGATTATGAATGGAGTAGAGAGGGTCGAGTATGTTGGGGTAAGGGGGTGCTAAAGTTTGGCTGACAACTCTGCATTGTAAGAGATAAACTGTTCCAACCAGGCATATTATCGACTCTGTTTTATTCAGTGAAGGAGAGAGAGAGCTGTGTTCCTAAGAGCTCCATCCCCTGGGTGTTAACTCCAGGCCCACTCATGCAACAACTGTGGCTATTTGAGTTTCACAGCCTGTGTCTTGTGCACCAATCAACATTCTAGTCAATTGTGAGTAGGAGCTGTATTTTATTCCATTCCTATCTGACAGATGACTTGTTCTGTTCTGCTTAAAACTATTGATGCATCTGTCATAAACGCGGCCTGCATCGGCTCAGCTCCTGTTTCTCCCACTGGATATTATTGTGATGTCAAACCAATATGTAATGTAATACAGTATGTAAGGGAAAATTCACAAAGTGGATATAATCCATGGGTTATGTTAAGATGCCCACTCAAAGCGGATTATTTTCCTAGTGCGCCATTTATCTTATGACAGTGTCTTTGCTTAATTTCAATTGCTTTAATTTCATTTAAAAATGCATTATTATCACATTTAATGTTACGAACCCCCAGCAAGACAACCTAGTTCCTGTTACCACTTATAAACAGTCCTTCCTTTATTTGCATTTCCTTTTTCTTTTATTCTGTTAAAGTTAAAAAGAAAAGACATAAAACCTTGTCTATTAGGTTATATAGAAAAATTCTTTCCTTTGATAGGAAGAAAAAAAAACTTGTCAACCTTTACAATACACTAACACCTGAGTCATCTTCCATAAAAGTTAAAGAAACAGAAAAATCCACCATATAATTTTTTTTTTCTTTGTTAAATAATGACCTTTTTTTCCAACAAAAAAAACCCAACACAGATCCCAACAAAACACTATATGAAGCCAAAAGGTTCCAGCTTGGACTTCCAGTTCAGTGTAAACAATCATTTTACTAAAGACATCCATTTAAAAAGAAAAGCTTCTACGTATACCTACATTCACAGGTTAACCTTGGTTTTCTATACTGTTTATTCCTATAAGGTAAATATGTGCACATTATTTAATCATTCACTAAATTCCTGTACCACTTATCCTGTTTACAGGGGACTGCATAACAAGCAAGGACCATCACAGGACACAGGCATGCACACTCACACATCCGATCGTACACTATGGCAAAGTTTTAAACACAACAAAACTGGAAGGAAACTGGAGAACCTGAAGGAAACCCACATAGCACAGGGAGAACATACAAACTCCATGAACGCAGACTGGAAGGAAGGTTCAAACCCCCAACCATGAAGGTGCGACACAACAGTGCTAACTCCTGAGCTGCAGAATCACATGTTCAAAAAATGTATAGTTTGGTCATTGTTAGCTATGATAATCACAACAGTGATTTCAAATGTAAAGTCAGCAGTAATTACCATAAAGGGTTTCCTTGTAGTTCTGTAGCCTCCTGTAACTTCAGCTAGCAAAAACAAAGATATCTAGAAATCCAAAACATGGGTATTGGTGCTAAAAATGTGTCTTACTTAGGAAAGAAAATGTGAATTTTCCAGATAGGATCAAGAAACGCCATTTTTCATAATACTTAATGCTTCTTATCTCCTGATCCATGCTTCTTTTTTTTTTGTTTTGTAAATACGCATACACATTTATATTTTCATCAGACAAAAGAAATACAATTGCTAAATACCATTTCATGCCCTTTAATTATTACTAGTTTGCGGAACTTATAAAAAAAAAAAAAAGAAGACATAAACCTTAAAAAAGTGTATTATTCAAAAATGCTACAGTAAATTGTTAAGGTATTGCAACATACATCTGACATGGTTACGGACACTACAGATTTTTTGCTTTTTATGCTTTTACGAAAAAAAAAATCTCTCATGCAAAGCACTGAGGTCACCCTGGAATTTTAATTTGTACATATTTGTGTTAACAGTAATTATTGGGCAGATTACAAAAAGCAATTTTACATTTTAAGGTATGTGTCTAATTTGGAGCATTTAAACACAACCACGGTTGTTAGTAATTTGGGGGAAAAGAATCGTTAAGTTTGCACAGAATGCTTTAATTTAGGCATAATTTTTACAGGTCATATGCGTCTAGAAGTTTACACCAATTTTAGCATCGCTACAGAAAGAAATATGAATAATTTGCATATTAAATGATTATTGTTTGAGGTCAGACTGTATAACGCTGAAAAATGGCCATTTTGGGGGAACATATATAAAAGCATCTCTCCAAAACGCAAGATCAGTTATCTCCATGTTGAATAAACTTCAGAAGTAGCTTCTTTGGTACACACATTTTCTGTATTATATGTATGACATTAAAAAAGTTAAATCAGCACCAATACTGTGTTTTAGCTGATGTCAAGCTTCAATTTGTTTGTGTAAGCTACAGTAAATAGCATAAATCCCTAAGTTTTAGTAAGTTGTGTCACTAGTTAAATATTCCAACTATTTCTCTTGCAAAATGTTTCCACATGTTCAAGGGATCAGTATGATTTCTGAATGTCCCACTGTCACAGTTGGTATTGATGTCTGACACGTCTCACTAAAGTTGTCACCTTTGGGTTTTGGGCAAACATTGCTAGAGCGTCTCACAATTCACACAGAACTACCACAGGGCGATCACAAGGCATTTTGCACAAACATCTACACTAGCTCCAGACTCAATTCCAGACCTTCGACCATGCAGTGCACCATTTGTCATATACTGGTTCATAATTAACCACTGACATCCCAAGTTTAACTCGATTAATTAGCAAAACTGTATATGATTATTAACCCTGACAGACTGTGTGTTAAACTGTAACAGTTGGAAAAGGCAAAATACACAGAATTTGCATTTGCAGATTCCAAATGCTTCCAACTCCCACATGTTACAATATACGATGTCCAGCATATTGCATCCCTGAAACTGTTTACTTACCATTTACTGTATACACCAAGGGCCACCTTTTGTAATTCACACCATCTGTTTGCCTTTTGATCTAGAGGCATTTTCTAGGAGCGATTATTACATATTAAACAGCTTCATGGTTATGAAATCTGCCTTACTGATACCTCGTTTTCGGGATTACAGATCATTGCCTCCAGAATAGCTTTTTGGCTTCCAAGCAAATCCCTCAAAACCAACAACATCGAAGGCTTGCCAGGAATCCTGGGAAAACAATCAGTTACCTGCGTGCCTTCAGAGCATGTTTCGGATTGTTTCTCGCATGTTTTGCTCTGTGCGATCCAAGGAATACCCAAGCATGCAACCATGTCAGGCATTTGTCTTCTATTTAACATATTACCATAATATGCATATAGTACGTAAGTGTTCAGTTGCGCACACATTGCCACAAGTCCTTGATGCGTTTCTACGTACATAGTAACTAATGGACAACAATAATTTTGGACATCCTTAAGTGCATGCACAATGTCCAAAGTCTAAAACCTTTTCACTCAAATGAACTTCTCAACATTATAACCTTCACAGATTCACTTACAACATTCACGAGGGACCAGATAACCAAACATTTTGCCAATCTTTCCTTCATGCCTTATTTTCAAGTTCTTCCACATACAGTATTTCTACATTCCCACCACTGGCTTCCTGCCCGTTCCAGTGTCAGGTGTAAAACAGTAATGCTTACCTATAAAGCCAAATATAAACGCACATCTACAGTACCTGCAGGCACTTATTTAACAATGCTTAGTGCCATATTCTGTCTGAGGGTCTAATACAGATTGGCTTGACCCGCCATCCATCAAGGTGGAAGAAAGACATGAGTCAGGATTTCTCTGTACTTGCCAGCAGGTGGTGAAATGAATTTTCTCTGGCATCAGATAAAAAGTGAAGACCTAACTTCTTTTCAAAAGCAATAATTAGTGAAGAAGTTATCGACCAAAAAAAAAAAAATCTATCTTTGTCCACTAAATTCTGTCTAGCTGTGTTTCTCAGACCCTAACCTGCAGTAGAGTATGATTACTAGCATGAAGATACGTCTTTAACAGCCAAAACAAAGCACTTCTGTACATTTCTCTGGATATAAATGCAAATGTAAACCACATATATCAGTGAAAATGTCCTAATATCCAGACACTATGTCTACTAACTTATTATTGTTTTTGTAATGTATTTCAGAAATCATGGCTATTATATTCATAGCTTGTCTGATAGCTTCAATCAATATACAGTACTTGTGTATTTTTTACAAATAACTCTTATCCACCAATTACAGTATATTTAGCTATTGCTTCCACTGTTCTTCCTACAACTTAGCACTTGTTACGTATCAGTTAGTGGAAACTCACATAGCTTGTTATAACTTGCATATGACTTTTATATAGCTTGTTATGGACTGTAGGTCTGGATAAATTGATCTACCCAGTGAATGCACATAAATGTGAAAGTGTAGATGGAAATGATAATAGCACAGTACATACAGTACATGTATCTCCACACACTCTACACAGTATAACTCATGGTACTGATAAGAAATTTTGCAAAACTACACATGGTTTCTTTTGCTCAACCACCGGTCCACATAACCATAAATTTAATCTTAGTACATTGCTTTTTCACATAGAAGTCACAAACCTGTCTTGTTTCAGCCCTTCAAAAGTAAGGAAAGGTGAAAGAATCAAATAATTCACACGCCATCTTTGCACATTTCCTAAGTACTTCCACTAAACTGGGTAATAATGCTGACCTGACGGTACCAAGGAAAAATGAATTTTGCCCTTGAGTACTAAGCACGCTGTTAAAACTAATAGAGCAAGCTTTGCTTCATAAATAGTCACAAACTACAATGTAAAAAAATCCACTGTGGGATGAGAAATATTAGTGTACATGGCTTGAAATACAAACACACACCTAAAGAGACACAATTAAGTACTGCAGAGAAACAACTAGTGTTTCTGAGCACCGACAGCCAAACATGGAGTCAGCCTATAGACATAAGTGTAAAAGGAAGCAGGAAATACAAACATACAGCAGTAAAAGGGTCTTAACCAAATCAGCATGAAGCTGCAAAACACTTCAATTTTGACATCTTTTCTGATTTGTTGTCAATTTTAAAGTGTGGCTGTCTTTTCACTTGAAATCTGTGCAGCACTGGACAGCTACAACAGCATCTGGAAGCAAAGAAATCTGACAGATGTGATGATGAAGTATGAACAGAGGGTATGGTGGACCTTCTTAGGTGTGGGGCATAGAAGAGTATGACCATAAACTTTAAACCACAGCCTTTTTTTTTTTTTTTTTAATAATATAGGAAACAAATTATAATTCAGAAGTGTTTGATTGGTTTTCTAACACTATGCTGACAAAGAGCTATGAATCACTGACACCTGATGATGGTGATCAGGAAACTCAAAAAAAGTGTGTTAACCATAGAAAGTGTACTACAAGTACAGAAACTCTGCACACAGGTTACACAGGTCACTGCAGGTTATTGTGAGAGCAAAAGTGAATTGGCTACAGTACATAAAATAATGAAATAATAATAATAATAATAATAATAATAAATCATATTATTATTGTTATTGTTAGTCATATTCTTTATCTCAATAATAATAATAATAATAATAATAACCATGGCAATTCTTATAACTTTCTATTAATAATAATAATAATAATAATAATAATAATAATAATAATAATAATAACTGGAAATTGATACACATACTTTATTTTCTGTTTTATAGAGAGGCATAGCAACTGAATCAGATCTACTGGAAACTGAACAGGCTTTAATCAACCAATCGATCAATCAATCAGTCAATGATGATGATGATGATGATGATGATGAAGAAAACGAAGACGAAGAAGAAGTAAAAAAAGAAGTATGTATTCACCACTGGAGGCGATCTGTATGAACAGACGGGCGTCCGATGCCCGGATGGCGGATGAGTACAGCTCTTCTTTGCCCGGCACTTGAGCCTTGCGCTCTGGCATCAGTCGCACCCGCAGCCGGCCTCCCTCGGCCCCGAGCCACCACTCCAGCACGCGCGTCAGATCCATTTCCAAAAAGGGTACCGGCGCGTCCTGGCGCACAACCAGCCCGCCGCATCCGGTCTTCACCATGTCCTCTCCCACTTCCACCACCACCTGGTTGGACTTGCGGCTCGCTGTGCTCAGACCCAGAGTCAGCACTTTGGGGGCGGGCCGCGTGCGCCTGTACGGCAGCTGTCCGCCGCCGGAGCCGTTTCCGCCCTCCTCCTCCTCCCCCCGGACGCTCTGTGCCAACTTCGCGCCGAGCGAGCTCGCGACGGTGTTCTGCAGCGGCGCGCAGTGCATCCGCAGGTTGGCGCGCACCGCGTAGCAGCCCGCGTGCGCCAGGCAGTCGCCGTTCAGCGGGCGCTTCACGAACATCGCCATGTAGTAGCGCAGCAGCGACGGCACCGCGAAATCCACCGACAGCGTCTTCCGCTTCCACCTGGAGCTGAAGGTCTGGTTGGCGTCCCGCTTGCCGCCCGCGTCCGGCAGCGTGCTGTTCGGACCGGGCACGGCGCTCGCGGCGCCCGCAGCGCCCGCGCCCCGCAGCCC
>JAQMYK010000005.1:2908255-2918796 GCA_030014345.1 Clarias buthupogon
GAGCTGAAGGTCTGGCTGGCGTCCCGTTTGCCGCCCGCGTCCAGCAGCGTGCTGTTCAGACCGGGGACCGCGCTCGCGCCCCGCAGCCCGGCCGCGCATGCCGCAGCGCAAAGGAGAATCCGGCGCAGCATCCAGATCGGCGTCATCTCTGCACCGGATCAGACCCCCGGTTCCGTGGTTTTAGTTCCGCGCTCTTTCCTCGCGTCGCGTCCTCCTCACTCCTCGTGCGCTCTCTCCGTGCTTAAATCTCTCTCACCGCATCCTCCTCATCCTCATCCTTATCCTCGGTAGAGGAGAGTGTGAGAGAGAGAGAGCGGGGGGGAAAAGTGCCGTAAAAAAGTGTGCAACCCAAACTGGCCCCCAGTGTGTGTGTGTGTGTGTGTGTGTGTTTCGGCTCCTCCGCTCCGCTGCTGCTCGGTATGCCGCACGGCTCTTCCTCCCGGACTCGCTCAAAAGCGCCCTTGTATGTGTGAGAGAGTGTGTGTGTGTGTGAGAGAGAGAGAGAGTGTGTGTGTGTGTGTGTGTGTTGCACACGCAACACCGTGGAGGCGAACGCTTCTGCTGCTCAGCAAACACGCGCAACGTCGCTGTCTTCCGTTCGCCTCGCCGACTCACGACCACCAGATGTCGTCCGGAGTACAACCGCGTCCCGAACTGTGACCACAGAAACGCACCGTAACGCACAACTTAGTCTCTCTCTCCCTCTCTCTCTCTCTCTCTCGCTTTCTCTTTCCCTGGGTTTCTTTTAACATCAGATCAACAGATGCATTTGATCTGGGCGGGTTTTCCAGCTCTCCTCCACTTAAAAACAATGCATTCAAAATAAAAAAAAATTAATAAATGAATGAATGAATTGTTGCAAGCAAGGATGATCTGGCCGAAGCACCTGCGCCATCGCCACCCGGGCACAGCGTATACCCCCTATGCTTTTTGAGCATGTTAAGACCTCCAAAAAGACCCAGATCTTGGGGGAAAAAATGCATCATTCAGTGTGATGTCACTCAGTGTGATGTCACTCAGTGTGATGTCACTCGGGAAATTTTTAACAGCCAATTTCCGCCATAAGTTTAAGGCCTCGCCATGGCTGAAGCGATTAAGAGATGAAGAATCCCTTTTTTTGCAATTTTGCATCCTCGATGTCTCGAAGACTATAGCGGCCCGAGATTGGTGGCGACGACTAAATCAAATCTCAGCATGTGCATTACGCAAACAACCCAAAATAACCGACTTCCTGTTGAGGTGAGCCTGAGACATGACCAGTGAAAGTTGTTCGGCTCAATGAGATCTAAATGTACACATGCAAGTGTGTACGAGCTATGCAGCAAAATCTCATGTGAAGACCCTGTGACACACCCGGGGCCCGGCTGTTCAATCGTCCTATTGGCAGCAGATTCCAACCTGTGTGCTGATTTTCATGAATTTTTGAGCATGTTAAGACCCCCCAAAAAAGCCCTAGTGGAGACCCCCAATAGGGCCCTTCACACGCTATGATGTCATTGAACCGTTGTCATAGTGCTTGGGCCCTAATAATAACATTAATAATTATTATTTTGGCGCAAACTTTTTGTGCATGCCAGCCCCACGAAGTGCGAGATCTGACTCCTGCCTCATCATGATGTCAACATGTATAATCAGGAGACCAAACTTTATATTACTGGCATCATTTGCCCCTTGGAAAGATTTGAGGCTTCACAGTTCCTTACCTCATTCTGCGAGGGGTAATTTTATCTTCTTCTTTTTTTTTTCTTAAATAGGCAATTTGTTGCATCATTAGTGCTGCGGAATCATAATCAAAGTAATTTATTTAGTCAGCTGACATAGTTTACTCACTCACTCACTCACCGTCTATATCGCTTCATCTTGTATACAGGGGAGCCTATCCCAAGAGACTTAGGGCATGAAGTGGGGTACATGCCAATTTGGGCCCGCCAGCTAGTCTAATCTGCATGTCTTTGGACTGTGGGAGAAAACCGGAGTACCCAGAGGAGACCCACTAAGCATGGGGAGAACATGCAAACTCCACGCACACACTCCCTGAGGTGGGACTTCACAACATTTCTGGTGTGTTTAAATCTAATAATACACCATCTTACTGTACCATTACCCTTGAAGATTATTAATAGACACTTCATCCATTTACAGTAAGAACCTCTGTAGTTCAACTTGAGGTCAATGGTGGTTACTATTGTATTTATTCCCATTTTACAAGTGTGGTGTAAGGTAGGAGAATGGGAAACCAACTCACCACAGGGTAACACTGCACACTCTTATTCACACTGACAGCTGATATAGAACAGCCGATCTACCTAATGGAATCCTTCTGTGATGTGGAAGGTAACTCTGGACACCAGGAACAAAAGCAGAACATCCACACAGACAGTAACCCTCGCTTAGGATCGTACCATGGACCACAGAGCAGGCAATAATTTACTCATTTTAGTTTTTTAGTCACCCTGCACCTCCAGAGTAAGGGTTCGATTCCCAATTCGGTTTCCTCCCACAGTCCTAAGACATGCAGATTAAACCAACTAGTGTTCCTAAATTGTGTGTGTATGTGTGTTCCCTGTGATGGATTGGCACCCTGTCCATGCTGTACCCCCCCTCATGCAGTCCCCCTGCATACTAAATCTATCCTTTTTTGGGGGGTTGGTAGATGTCTTAAAGACCTCTTAAGGAATTCTTGAAGTTTGAAGAACGTCTACAGAAGACATCAGAGCTACTGTGCATGCCCACTGAGATGAAAGTGAGGACGCTGCTCCCTCCCTGCATCACTGTACCACTTTTGCCCTATACAGTGCACTCCATTCGTCAGTGTAAAATGACCACCGCAGGACAACCGCTGATGAGATTTTATTAGGATGGTGGACCATTCAAGGCACAGCGCTGACACTGATATTGTAGTCCCATAAGAAGTGTTTGTCGTGATTTAAGACCGTATCTGGTGCAGCAGGATTGCTGGGGATTTTTAAACAGTCTGCAAATCAAACCATACAGCCAGGAGCAGTCCTTTGGTCTAAACGTGACCCTGATGTAATATAAGCTAGAGATAATTAACACACACAAACACACACACACACTGTGTATGCAAAAAGAGGATGAGGTGGAGCAATAAAGCAGATGTATCAGATAAAGTGGCCAAAAAGAATACACTGTTGAAAAAGTCCAGCAATGATGCTTTGCTTTAAATAGCTGTATCAATTTAGAATCTTTTAGCTATAAATATATTGAATATACTGTATTTGTGCAATTAAACAGGTGGAGGAAACAAAATGAGAAGATGAAGGAAAATCCAGATCCAATTCATAATATATAGAATTTTTTGCATTTGCAATTCTCCAGTGAGACCAGAAAGAGTTATAAGAGTTTTATATATATATATAGTTCCTGCATTAGAGATTTAAGAGTTCACATTTAAGAGATAAGAGCTCATATATAGGACGGCTTTTTCACAAATTGAGATTTTTTTATTTCCTTTTTTTTTTTTTTTGAGATTTGGAGATATGATATGCCACCAACCACACACACATACAAATTCCTAAAAACTCAGTGATGTCCAGGCTTTAAGAGTCCTCCTGCATTATCCTATTTTCCTCAATCTCTTGGCCACAAGATGGCAATCTAATATACCTGTTCCTCCCAATCTGCACCATGTGATGTGTTCATTAACCCTTACTATGAGTAGGGATTCATGGACATAAAGGGACTAATTAGAAATTGTATTATCATTTTTATGCGTCGACAGAGCCGGCCCACCTAATTTTCAGCTTAATGAATGAAGACAAGACTATCATGGAGTAGGGTAGTGTGCGGTTTAGATAAAAGAGGTAATGCACAGCAGCACACCATCTTTCATGATCAGATAGCGCTGTCAGAGGAGGCAGGTTTAAAGGAATAACGATGCTCGTTTGTTGCTGGTTCAACACAGATATATAAAATAAATTCATCCAGTGGTGGTGTTTTTGTGCACAAAGCAAAGTCAGCCTGCTCGGCCTGTCAACCTTTAATTATCCTCTATCACAATATATAAGAGATACTTGCGGATTGCATCAGTTTCTTTTCAATATAAATGCACTTATGAATTATACAGTTTATCACTCAGGTTTTGAGGTAAAGGGACATTTGATGTGCTTTTGCTTTCCTGCTGGTTTTAAGGACTTACTGAGTTTCTCCATAATTCAGGACACTTTGGAAGTCTGCCTCAGGCATCTCTCCCTCCCTCTCACCTTCTATCTGTGTCTTTCAAAATGTTCCAGTGTTTATGAACAGCCTCTATTATGAATCACACACACACACACACACACACACTCAGACACACACACTATGAGCAGGTGTATGCACTTGTTGCTATGTCTGCTGTTTTCCTGTGAAACTGCTCTACTGTTGATGCATTCTGCATTTCTTTTCAGTTCTGGGTAAATGAATCATAACATATACTGTACACTATATGACGTGTGTCAATGTTTTGATGGATTTTTATTATAAATAATAACTGCTTGACTCATTACACTGTACAGTATATGTATGCACTGTAGACTATGGGTTAATGGTAAAAAAAAAAAAAAAACGGTACAGTGGTTCAGTAAGTACCTCATCATGGTCAGGGTCACCGTGGATCCAGAACTTATTCCAGGAACTCTGGGCATTAGACATACAGTATAGTACATCCTGGATGGGACACCTGTCTATCACATGAAACGAATCACACACATATTCAATACAACGGGCTAATTTTGCAAAGCCAGTTCATCTAAAAAATAAAAACCAATCCTTTCCAACAGTGTCTGGCTGATAGTACATCTAGTTCTTAACCTAGTGAACCAGCGTATGGATATATTTATTGATGGAAACATCAAAGCTCTTATGTAAGTCGCTCTGGATAAGGGCGTCCGCAAAATGCCGTAAATGTAAATGTGAATGTATGTCATGTTTTTAGGACGAATCTACAAGGACAATCAATGGGGGAAGGCAGTAACCCGAGTTTAAGAGGAAACTGGAAACCTTGGAGTTGTGAATCAGCATCGCTACAGTATGTTCTGCCCTGCTGTAATTAATAATGAATAAATTCAATGTACTGTAAATAATAATAATAATAATAATAAAAAAAGTTATATACTCTATGAATTTGTTTGTTGGTAATACATGGGCCATAAACTGGCAGGCTGTGAGTTTTAGTATCGGACCTGTTTTGCAGTGGTGTTTCAAATCCCAGTACTGGGTTCTTGAGAAAAGCCCTTAACCCTCAAGTGCTCAATTGTGCCTGATTCGGATTAAAGCACTAAGGAAATTAATCTGCAGCGTTGGCCAAAAGTAGCACCACAAAAGTGAAATTCAGTGTTTAATGACATTCTAACTCTCACTCATTTATTCACCCTCTATACCGCTTTGTCCTGTATACCGGGTCATGGGGGGCCTGGAGCCTATCCAAATTCAAATTTTATTTGTCACATACACAGTCATACACAGTATGATATGCAGTGAAATGCTTAGAACTTAAAAAACAAAAACAAAGAAAAGGGGGTCGGAGCAGTCGTGACGGCAGCCGACCTCACCGGCGCCAATCCCAGGCACGAGTCGAGGTACTGTACACCTCGGCCAGGGTGCCAGTCCATCAAAGGGCACACAGACACACACACTCACACTCATTCACACATTACGAGCAATTTGGGAACATCACTTAGCCTAATCTGTATGTCTTTGGAGGAAACTGGAGAACCTGGAGGAAACCCACCAAGCATGGGGAGAACATGCAAACTCCATGCACACAGAGACTCCGAGGTGGGAATCGAACCCCAACCCTGGAGGTGCAAGATGACATTCTTTCTGTAAATGTTTAAAATAATGACACTCAAGATAATAAGAATAATTTAATAAAATGAAATTGCTACACAACAATCAATATTTAGAAGTCCTTTATTATTCAAAACCTGCTGGAGACGACTAGGAGTCAAAAAGACGTCTGCAGTAGGTGTCAGTGTCAGTCAATCCATGCCTGCTTGATCGCTCCCAAAGATCATATTCTGTATATGTTGTCTTAATACCTGTAGCCATCGCTGTATGTAAATGTTTTATTGGCTGTTGGGCTCATTTTTGGGCTGCTTTTTTGACACAGGTGTACAATAGAAGACAAGGTGAAGCCAGTGTCTATTATACTATCCATTTGAACAACCAAGGGTAGGATACTTCACTACAATAGACAACATTTTCTTTCAACAAAAAAGTCTTTCTAGATCAGAAATATTAGCTGGTGGAGGTTCAAAATTTGAGGAAAATTTTTTAACTTTGTTCATATCACATAGCAATGGAGAGAAATACCCACCTGTTTTTCTACATCTGCAGCAATATTCTGACAACATGTTTGGATTCCAGTTGTATTTTGACATTTTTACATCATTGCCATCAACGCCTCGAAAACTTTCCAAGGTTTGCACCGAAGACATCAAAATGTAAATGCAGAAGAAAGAAAAAAACTCTTTAGTGACATGATTAGTGATCCGGCATGGATTTTGTAAGCTTGAAGCATTTTGTTTAAAAAGCTGCATATACAAGGGGTGTTCAAGTAGAACCGGGATTTTTTCCCGAATAACATACCATATTTATGAGAAAAAAACTAGTCGTATTTCTGTATATAACCCCTTCTACACTTATACAGTTTCACGAGTGCATGGGTACCATCCAGGTAGAAGGTTTTCGTAAGACACTGGCCTCCCAGGAACCCCTTTAATGGCCCAAACATGTGGTAACTACTTTAATAATTAGCATAATATACTATTATGGTTTGTCATCTCATTTGTTTTTGAACTTCTTTAGTTCATATATATATATACATATTTTTTTATACATCGGATTTTCCCCCCGATTTTCTCCCTAATTTAGTCGTGTCCAATTCCTCCCCGTCACTAGGGGGCTCCCACATTAAGCTACTACCACTCAGTTGGGAGGGCCGAAGACTATAACGTGTTTCCTCCGAACCACGTGACGCCAGCCAACGTGACGCCTTTTTGAACTGCTCGCTCATGTACCTCATGGGGCGGAGTAACACACTCGGAGGACAGCGCAATCTACTCCGTCCACTTCCGTGAGCTCACAGACGCCCCTGATTGGCTGTAGAGCCGTGATTAATGTGGGAGCACAAAGTACCTCTCATCCCTCCCCTCTGAGAGAGCTCGGCCAATCAGCTCTCGCTAGACCTCAAGCTGCGAGAGGTTACAGCATCACCCGGGAATCGAACTCACGGTCTACGGATGATAGGGCGAGCACTTTACCACTGCGCCACTCGCAGGCCCCTAGCTTTTTATTTAACCTTGTGCAGAATAACAGAACATATTTCTAAGAATAAAACTAGTTTTATTTCTGTATATAACCCCTGGTACACTTATACAGTAATCACAGTGTTTCACTCGTGCTTGGATACCATCCAGGTAGTAGGTTTTCTCAGTACGCTGGCCTCCCAGGAACTCCTTTAATGGCCCAAACATGTGGAAATGTCTTCCAGTAATGTGCAAGTGGTGTTTGTGAATGATTGATTGTATGTACATCTCCTCCCATCTCAGTTCTCATCACATTGTGTGCATGTGTATGGAAATGCTCTTACTTTCACTATTAAATCTTTTTTATCATGCAACTTCAACAAGCGTTATCTATATGATTCGTGATTTTTTTCCCTGACCACATTTCTTCCACAAAGTTGATGGTTCAGCACTATCCTTTCAGGTTTTGATATTACTTTACCCAGTTGTAGTAATTTCAGATCTCCTTAGTTGTTTTCTTTCCTTGATGCAGCCCAGTAATTTCCCCCTTCTGAAATGGTGATTCTTTAAGGCCAGGCAGTGTACTGTATGTACAGTATGTATGTGCATATGTATGGCTGCTGGATTCATGTTTCCATGCTTCATTTTGTGGCTCTTGAGCACCACAGAGAATATGTTAAAAAGAGCAGACATCTGCATTAAAATTCAGAGCACTCACAGCAAATCTGGAATTAGTCACTAAAATGTGGCCGACTTTGAAATAAGACGTTCCCTTTTTTTTTTTTTCCCCCAAAAAACATTGCGCACCGTACCATTCAATATGCAATCATTAATCGCAGGCGGAATTAAAACCATAAATGAATGTTTTTGTCTCATTATAGCAGAGGCTAAATATGCTTAGAGCTATTTTAGCCTGAAAAGCCACTTAAAGAGTTTAAAACATAAAAACAAATCCTTAATCTGTAATAAGTACAGAGGGTGGGCATTAAATGGGCAAAATGAAGCACCACCTTTTTATATTTAATGGATTTGTTCAAAAGGGAGCACCAAAGGAACATACCCACTTTTCTGCATCTTACTGAAATGCATTTATTTCCCCTTGATGATTATGATAATAATGTGTGGTGATATATTTTCTGGTTTTGTTCTAACAACGCGTCTTTCAAAATAGTATAAAAGGCTAAATCTTGGTTTAACGCAGAAGATCCAGATAAGCATGTGCCCCTGAGGTCTGTAAAACTGCTTGTGTAACACTCCATTTGAATAGCCATCCCAGGTCTTAGGAATCAAAGAGCAGTTTTTCACCTGCGTCCGGCACTAATTCTATCACCAGCTCGTCTCCTAACCTTTTTTCGGTTCCGATGAGGGAAAGGTCTGTGGTGGGTGGGTGGGTGGCGAGGCTTATAAATTGCTGTGAGATTGTTCTTACAAAAGCCTTTTTGCTTGCTGTGATGTGCTGCACTGGCCATAAATCAGAGCTTTGGTACTCCACTTCCATTCTGATTCAGGCTCTTCTGTCCAGGTCTCCAGTCACCAATTTGACGCGTCACACCCCGTCTGCGGAAAGAGACAGCCGTGAATCATTACGAATCACAAAAGTTTTCCCAGGGAGCCTTCCTTTCGTACCTGTACTTTCAAAATACAGCTGAAGTGATTGAGGAGTTGGAGGTCTTCTACCCCAGTACGTACTTTTTCTATCTGCTATGTGACATTTGTCTTCTGTCCTATTCCCAACACGCATAATTTTCCTCTTTGTTTCATAAATCAATAGGCGCTAAAAAAGCTGTGAGGCAGGACCATGTTTTATACCAGAGACTCACTCTGACAGTGACTCTCTGCGTTTCGGGGCGATGATGACCCGTGTCAGATTAGCAGAGTGCCAAAGTGAGCTTTGATCAGCCTGTAGAGCCGTTGGCAAGTGGACTTCGGAGAGCTGCTTAAAGGCTTCATTTGTCAAGTGGCTTCAAAATGTACTGTATGAGGCAGTTCAGAAGGTTTCATCTCCCTCTTGTCTCCTGAATCGGACGAGTGAGCCACACGGCTCTTTAAAGAGAAAAGGGATGAGCTATTGGTTCAAGGTAGAACGGCATTCAGAATGATTCCGCCGCTAAAGGCAGAACAGAGAACCATCTCTCGTGCAGATCTCGTGTCTCATCCGTTTCACTTCCTCCTCCGGGAGCTCCGTGTTGACAAGGAATAATCAAATCACTCAGAATATTGAACATAGCTAGCCTTGTGGTTATGGGACCCTGGGTATGTCTGGGGAAAATAAACAAATAAACAAATAAATAAATAAAAAGAAAGAATGAAAAGAAAAAGAGACTCTTACACCTTGTATGGTTTGTTCCACTGTACTCAATGTTGTGCCCCCTTCAGAATACCATGAAGCTTATTATCAGAATTTATTGCCACTTTGGGAGTTTGGGATGCCTTGAAAAAGCCTAGTAAATTTTTGATTTACATCACTGTATCCTTTCAGATGCAAGGTGAAGATGAAGGAAGGGACCTTGGCTACCCTGAAGGCAGCATTAATTCTATGAGTGCAGCATATCTTGTTTTCAATTTGATAATCCTTATAATCTTATTTTTTTTAAAAATCACTCCCTTTTCATCTTTTCAAAAGATCCGTACAAAATCCTTTCTAAACACACAACCAGCATTGGCTTCATTATTATGATCAGGGGTAATTTTTTTGTCTTATTTAGTTAAGATACCCATAATAGAGATGGAAGGACTGGGGATCCCCCAGGAGGATCTGGAATAAGGTGATAGACATCTGTGCTGATCTTCTCTGGCTGTTGCCATTCAATCAATGAAATCTTCATGAAATATGAGTTCTTTTATACATCCCTGACATAAAGTGCTTGTGCTTGTGTGTTGTATGCTGATCTTCCATAACATTAAAACAATTAACATTAAAAGCACCTAGGTTTTGGGATCCCCGCGTGCCCCACATGCGGCTCTAACCCATCTGAAGATAGATTGACAAGGCCTTTGGAGTTGTGCTGTGTCTGACACCAGGATGTTGGCAACCTTTGGGTGCTATGGATGGATGGATGGATGGATGGATGGATGGATAGATGGATAGATGGATAGATAGATAGTTATCAATGTTGTTCAGTTCACCCAGTGGTGGTGTTATAGTTATGGCTGATCTGTGTATAACAAAACTAAACTCATTGTGAGTTAAATTATATCAATAAACATACCTTGACCCGGCGGCACAGTGGTGTAGTGGTTAGCACTGTCGCCTTGCACCTCCAGGGTCTGGGTTCGATTCCCGGCCAGGTTCGA
>JAQMYK010000005.1:2968801-2979843 GCA_030014345.1 Clarias buthupogon
TTTGGCCACAATTTGATGATGTGGGACCGATGTACACATTATAATCAAGTAAATTCAAGGGATTATTTTTTTCAGTGCAGCTGCGGATCCACCCTGTATTCCACATATCACAACTCAAACCCTTCACTACCTCACCGATGATTCCACCCTTCCTCCCTGCTCCTCCTCCCCGAATCATTGACGGCGGTCCCGCTTACACTGTGTGACGGATCCTCGACTCGCGCCCTTGGGGCAGAGGCACTCAGTACTTAGTGGATTGGGAAGGCTACGGCCACGAGGAGCGATCTTGGATTCCAGCACGCTTCATCCTCTAGCTCATTCGGGACTACCGTCACCGGGTATCCTCCACCCGGTGGGGGGTACTGTCATTCACACTTGGTCCGCGACCGGCACTAGGTCCCGGAAGTAATGCGGTCGTGAACCAGGAAGCATAAAAGGAGACAAGATGGCGCAGCACATTGCTCAGTCATTGAGTTTGCCCATGTCGCCTCGGATCTTTTCGCCGAATCGTGAGTACTCACTTTCTTGGGTTTGCTTTCAGATTGAGTGTGTGTTTATAGGACGCGGGTTAAATTGTGTTCATCCCTTGCTCCCCATTTGTGAGAGTCATTAAAACAAATCGCGTGGTTATCCTGCCTACTCGTGTTATTCCGCATTTGGGGCTAACCGCTAAGCTACGTCTTCTGGTCTACTCAGGTTAGTGCTTGACAGTGGCGTTCAACCCATCCTCTTTGTCTTCTCAAACATGCAAAAGTAACAAGAGGAAGAGGTTCTGTATAGGGGTGTAGATCTCATCCCCCAATGTTGAATCCAAAGTTACGCCCTTGGATGCGGACAAACACGAAATAATTACTATTAAATCCTGAGGTTTTGTTGTTCCTTTTATTGCATATGTATGATTATTAATGCACTCATTTGTTAAAATTAACAATTACATGGTGGCATGGTGGCTTAGTGGTTAGCGTTGTTGCCTCACACCTCCATGGTCCGGGGTTCGAATCCCACCCTGGTCTGCGTGCATGGAGTTTGCATGTTCTCCCTGTTCTTGGGGGTTTTCCTCCTGGTACTCCGGTTTCCTCCAACAGTCCAAGAATTAGGCTAATTGGCATTCCTGTAGGCCCCCCATGATCCCCCTGTATTGATTGTGAGTAAGTAACAATTGCATTTTTTAATGATTTAAAGAATAGCATGTCAAACTTTTTGCCTGTTCATACTGTCGTTTGGCTGCTGATCTCCTGATCCGAGGACCAGAGGACCTAACCCTAACCCTTACCCGCTGGGCACAGGGTTTATGCCAGATGCCCTTTCTGATGCAACCCTCCCATTTTATCCAGGCTTGGGACTGGCACTGCATCCAGTGGCTGGGTAGTATGGGGGTGGCAACTTACCAATGGAGGGGCTTGAACCTTGATCCCCAAATCAACGTCCTAGAGCCTTAGCCAGCTGAGCCACCATAGTAATTGCGAATGATGTGGAAGTTTAATGAAAAAAAAGTATTTCTAAGTAATTCTATTTATTATTAAACTTGATTATGTTGAGTGTCTCTGATAAAAATCCTTCTGAATTAAACTGTTATCAGAGAAATGATAATATATTAGAACAAGCACATTAATATAAACAGGCTTTAGGCTGCTAGGTAATTTGTAACATTGAGATTTTTTCCTTGAGTCCCTGCTCTAACTTGCCCCAATCACCCGACTTGTTTCACCCGTACGTTATTGTTGCAATACGAGAACATTTATTAGTCTCGTGTCTTAGCGAAATCTTGCTTGCTTAAAGGCTGCATTTATTAGCTTTGCTACCTTGCACTCCTAATTTCTAATTTTGTTAATTGCTGCTTTTGACCTTCCTCTCCTTTGGACCGATTTTATGGATTATGACAATCGTTCATCATCTTGTTCTGCGTCTGCCTCCGGCCCCCTGTGATGCATACAGAGATGTGACAAGGCGGTATTACGATCATTATTACTATTGTGGAACATGCATGATTCATTTTACTCAATTCCAGAAATGATTACGGGACTCCCGATGGCTGAAACGACTCAAACTTAAGCCTCTCATAAACATCTCTCAGTTATCTCGATACCTTAAAATAAATACAACCAAAATGTCATTCAACTAAAACACATTTGTGAGTCTCTAATTGGTTTTTGAGTGTCTAGCAATTAAGAATCTCATCGCCACAAATTATTAGGTTCTGAGAATATGTGGAGAGGTTCTTGGCCACCAGTTTTTGTATGTAAATCTTTGATGTATTCGGTCATATCATAATGCTTGGCTGCGAGTTGTCATTTGTCTGAGGCTATGCATTATCGCACAGCTATTCTTGCTCACTTGCCTGACACTGATGTGAAAATGAAAATGACAGATGCTTTTTTTTCCTGCTGCAATCTACTCATTTACACACGTTCCTCTCTTGTTTTCATCCTCCGCATTTAAACTGGCAGACTGTAATAGCCAGGTGTCAGATAAGGACAGAAGGACACACGTGCAGATTAATAGAACTTTATTGATCTTGGCAAACAAACCGAACGAGTAAAGCAAAATCGGATTTGCGAAACAGGCAACGGCAAACACCACAAACTGGGCAAGACAAGAGCGAAAATGAAGCAACAGAACCAGGATAGATAAACAAGAACTACGGTATAGCATGGTTTGGTAAGAATGCACAAAGCATACACTTTAAACAACATGAATGTGTCAGTGAAAGTCCTTTTATACTGTTGCTGTGAGTGAGAGTGAAATGAGTGACAGGTGTGCACAATCTGTAATCAGGTGTAAGTGAGCTGGTTAGACTCTAGCCGTGTCTCAATTCCTTCACTTCCACATCCTTCAAAGGAATTGATGTATGTTCTAAACATCTTCTTAGGCTTGTGGCTTTCACTGACTGCATAGATGCCAAACCCAACTGAGACGGTCTGGTCTACAGAGAAATTCCTATTTGCATCACCAACTGTTTGTGTGTTAGCACTCCAGGGTTCGGGTTTGATTCCCACCTTGGGTCTGTGTGCTTAGAGTTTGCATGTTCTCCCCGTGCTTGGTGGGTTTCCTCCAGGTGTTTCCTTCCACAGTCCAAAGACATGCAGATTAGTATAACTGGCGTTCCCAAATTGTCCGTAGTGTGCTAAAGGTGATGGATTGGCACTCCGTCCAGGGTGTAACCTGTATCGTGATCATTTAGGTGTGCTAACAGACAATATATATTTGGTGCTGAGTGAAAGCAGGGACTCTGGCTGGATTAAATATGGCACCATAATTAAAAGAAAGCGTCAGAAGGAAACACAGACTTGAGGGCTTCCAGGATCCTTCATCGTCAAGTAAAAGAAGGCTGAATTTGTCGAGAGACTTAACATAATCGGTCTCTAAATGCAGCCTCCGAATTGAGACATAGCTTCTGTGATGGATGTGTGTTGACGTCCACGGCGGCCATATTTGCAGGTCACGATGTCATTTCTTCCTATGACATTGTGCATTTACGTTCCTAGTGCTAGTGTTAATAAAATATGCTTATTGGGAGGATAAATTAAATTAATTGACTCCATATTTTAATGCATAAATTTCATTCAATTATGAACAACAACTCCAAAATTTGTAACATTTATTACCACACTTCATAATACCATTAAGGTCAGAAAAATAATTTAATATATCCAATGATTTCACCTACAGGCAAGTTTCAAGTTTGGGCCTCAAGCTGTACAAGTTGTAGCTTTCCAGCAGGGTTTGAATGCCAGAGGGTTACCCTCGAGCAAAATACACTGGACTTCTTCTTTTTTTTTTTTTTGTTAAAAATGAATGTTTGAGATTCACAGTGTTGCTTCCTCCTAACCTTGAGAGTGCCAGACTGCAGGGACCTGCAAATATTGACCTCCAAAGCCGATGAACCACATAAGGCAGACAAACTGTACAGTGGAGTCCATAAGTCATTACACTGTGACAAATTTGCTTGTTTTTTTGATCTAGACTCCAGCATATGTGATTGGATTTGAAATGAAGCAAAGATAGTGAAGCGAAAGTGTGTGATTTGGAATGTCTCAATTTCTGAGAAGGATGAGTCACAGGAAACAAATGTAAGGAATAAAAGACTATATGGTGCGCTGCTATAGCAAAATCGTCAAGGACCAGATGGTGTGATTGTGACTGATGCAGCTTTTAATGAACAGCACATCCTGGAGTGTTTTACACATATTGTACAACAGTTATTTCAAAACTAAAAATCTATTGATTATTCATAAAAATAGATAGATAGATAGATAGATAGATAGATAGATAGATAGATAGATAGATCATAATTCTTAATTGTACATTTAAGTGTTTTTTAAGGCAGATGGTGCTAAAAGGAATCATAAATGAAGGTTAAATTATGTTTAATGTCTACTGTATTTATTTCATATTTAA
Source organism: Clarias buthupogon (assembly GCA_030014345.1). Taxonomy (NCBI): domain Eukaryota; kingdom Metazoa; phylum Chordata; class Actinopteri; order Siluriformes; family Clariidae; genus Clarias; species Clarias buthupogon. The sequence goes on from JAQMYK010000005.1 coordinate 2,973,200, forward strand.
TTAATTTACCTGTCTTTTTCTAAATGTTCTGATTGTTTTTACATTCAAAATTATGATTATAGTTCTGGAAATTGGTGATATTAGTAATATTTTTGGGTGGCTGGAACGGATTATCTGCATTTACATTATTTCCTATGGGAAAATGCGTTTCACAATACAAGTTTTCACCTTAAGAACGCATTAAATTCGTATGTTGAGGTACCGTTATATATTGAAACAGCTTTAAACTGTTGTTTCATCTACACACTGTCTTTTTTCTCTTTCTTTTCTCTTTCACTGGCACTGGAGACTCCTTCTAAAATGCTAAATGAATAACTCAGTTTTTTTTTGGTTTTTCTGACACTTCTCATAGACTTTTGAAAATTTTTATTCCTTTTTTTCTTTTTTTTAAACATCAGACGTAGATCTCTCCTAGATGGTTGCGAACCTTTTCAAACTTCCTATAGTTTGTGTCTAGACAGATAATCATGTGACTCTCTTTGCTTCCTTAAAATTTTACCAGGACTTTTTGTTCTTTGATGTAACAGACCCTGTGTAGTGAAAATTGTAATAATGTCTATGCTGTTAATAAACCAGAAAAAACATTTAGACACTGTCATGTATTCTGTGTGTGTGTGTGTGCGCGCGCGTCTCTCTCTCCCGTCTGACGAGGTAAGCATATCAAGGCATAACGATACACCATCCGGTTTTCCCTCATTTTAAACCTAGCAATCTCCGGCCTCGGACTCGGACCCGGACTGGGTCTCCTAACAGGAAAGTTGTAACTAGAGCCATACAACTTCTCATGTTATGTAGATAACATATAATTAGATTCCAGATATTAATATGCACCTAGTGCTAGCATTATTGTCTGTTCTTGTTGCGAATTAAAACACTTGCTCAACACTAAAAGCTTTGAGAATTCAGCAGCACTCATACATTTATATCATATTTAAGCAGTATCACACACAAGGAAGTGCTGTTGTACTAAATATCCAGCACTCCCTCGAGTGCGATATTGCTTTTATACAACGGTTCCAAAAACTAAATTTATTAACAATAGATTATGATTTGTTTGTTTATTTAACCAGTTAATTCACTCCACCAACACTTATCCTTTGGCGAATGGCGGAGCTGGAGACTGACAGTTAGCGAAGGTCAGTTAGTGTAATTAACGGAGTTAAAGTAGTTTTAAATTCCTACCGGTACTGTGTAGCCAAAAGGTGAAGATAATAAACCATGGAGGTGGTGGACAGTCCTGAGAAACTTTATGAGATTCCCTTTATATTTCCACTTACTGTATTCCGCTTTAGAATATCAGCTCTGTTAACTTCCGGGTTTTGGAGTTAAAATCCAATTAGCATTACATGGAAAGATAGTGTACTAGGGCATACAATCTCTTGTTCCACATACCAAGCAGTGCCCTTGATCAGGGGTTAGAGAGGGATTTGGGATTCAGCCTTGTTAGAAGCTAGTTCTAACTAGCAGCAGTCTAGTTAGCTTGGTAGCTCGCATTAGGCATAACTAAAACAACACGGAGGCAATTCTGAACGAATTGAGAAGCAATTATTACGTAGAAAGCGTGTAACATTATCAGAGGTGTCTTCTTGCTAAAAGTGCTCCCATGATGGGTTTTGAATGTAGGTTTTTGGCAGGCAGCTGTTCTCTCCTCTTTCCAGTACTGCGGACTGTACATACCTACTTTCACCCATGCTGTGACCAACAGTTAGTGCAATTTACTATATATAGTTGAATGTCCGAGTGCTGTTACTGTCTATTATCACCACTTGTGGAATGTCTCTCATTCAATCAGATTGCTCAGTCAAAACTGTTATTTCTCACTCATCGTCCATACCGCTTTATCCTGTATATGGGGTCGCAGGGGGCCTTCCAGGAGGCTTAAGCCTCTAGGTGGGGTACACCATGGACAGGCATTTCCAATTCATCGTAGGGCACACACTCATTTACACACTACGAGCAATTTGAGAAGGCAATTAGCCTAACCTACATGTCTTTATGACTGCGGGAGGAAACCGGAGTATCCAAAGAAAACCAGAGTATCCAGAGGAAACCCACCAACCACAGAGGAGAACATGCAAACCCCCTGCACACAGAGATGGGAATTGAACCTGACCGCGACTAACAAGTGCTAACAACTACACCACCATGCCGCCCAAAACTGTTATTTGTCATGATTAAGTGTTGGCTATAAATCTTATGCAGTTAATTAATAAATACCTTTAGCGTGCAAATCAAAAACCTCTTTTGTTGTTTTATTTATTGATCTTTAATATGTTCCCAGTGAGCATCTAGTGAATTTCCTTCCTTGTCAGGCTGTTCAGGTGGCAGTTTGTTACTAGGTCTTTTTCTCCTGCAAGGTGATGCATGCTTGTCTGATTTTTGACGCATTCAGTAAGATATGGCCTGTTAACTTTGCTTTTGAGTCCTTTCTCCTGCTGGTGTCAGCAATAAAATCATTATAAGTGACATCTGAGCCAATTCCAGTAGCAGCCATACATACTCACGCCACCGTGCTTCACAGATGAAGTGACTTGCTTTGGATCATGAGCACTTCCTATTCTCCAATACATTTTCTCATTCCCTTGGTGTAGGAAACTTATCATCCTTTCATCCTAGGACTTTGTGGGTAATTTTTTTTAGTACGTTTTATCAATCTAGTCTGTAACCTGGCTTTTCTAGGCAGGTATTTTGAGGCTTTCAGAGGATTTTGGATTGCTAAGCTTTCTAGGGTGCTTTTTTTTGTTTTAGAAATGAATCAAAGCGTTTGAGTTTGGCACATCTAATGTTTTCTCTACTTTTCAAAGCTTTCGCCTGGATTCATAGTGGCCTAGTTTACTACTTTACCCTCATACTTGTAAAGACACAACAGTCTGCGGAGGCATTTTGGAAGATTTCCTAAAGAATCAACTAATCCACTGATGATCCAAGTTCTTTAGGGGTCAATTATTTTGGGACTCTGATTCCTACAGCTGATCTGGATGTACGTTCCTTCAAATTAAAGCTGACAGGCTTAATCTTATCATTCAGCGCCACAGTCATATTGCATTTTAAACAAACTTTGCTCGAGAATATGAAGCCAACTGTAAAGTATTTACTCCATCCATTCATCTAGGAACCTTTGTAGTCTAACCATGGACGCCAATGGTGATTTATTGTATTTTCTGTGTTCCCATTTTTACAAGGTTTTTACACACCACCGGCAATTTGGAAACACCAATTAGGCTAAGCTGCATGTCTTGGGGAGGAAACTGGAGAACCCAGAGGAAACCCACCCAGGACATGCCGTGCACGCAGACCTGATGCGGGAATCGAAACCGAGACCTAGATGTGCAAGGCGACAGTGCTAACCACTATATATTCTGCCTTCCCAATATATAGGAAACTATGAGATGAAACTGGTTTACGCAATTCCACTTAACACACAAAGTGTAAACAAACGTTTATATGTTTTCACCTGAAACATGAAATGAGAGTGGCTTTTATTTCCATACCATGCCCAAGGTTCTGCTAACCCTCCAAAGTAATTTTCCTGGAATGAATGAGGAACCAGAGGGAAGCAGCAGCTAGTTAAAACAGCTTTGATGAACAGCTGCTTTCCCATGGCTTGTACTGTTATTAGCCCGATACCAGACTGATGTCTTTAGAAAATGAAACATTGAATTTACATCAGTTGTTCTTTGAGGCAAAAACATTCATCTTAATTTATCCTGCCAGGCTGCACAGATCACGTTGAACACAAGATGCAGGACACAAGAGCAATATCCACACTTTCAACTGGGAAATGGGCCAGAATCGTGTCTTTTATCCATCCATATATACATGCATTTGATTATTTATTCATTTATCTATCTTCAGAGAGTGCTTTATCTTGGTCAAGATTGTATTGGGTCTGGAAACTTTTCCAGGAACACTGGACATGAGGTAAGATCTACACCCTAGATAGACTGATCCGAGAAAAAATAAGCAGTTTGGTTTTTTGATGAATCTTAAAGTCTCTGTCTGCATAATTTTTTTATGTATGCTTCAAGAAACAAATTATTAAAGAAATGTGAATGAATTGAACACAAGTTTTTAAAGATGTTTTCTGTTGTAAGTGTCTGCATATTGTCCTAGACAATCCCCTAAAAAGGACAAACAAAATTATTATTATTGTTGATATTATTGTTATTATTATTAGGTTGGCATTGTGGCACATTGATTAGCATCATGCCCTCAAACCTCCAAGATCAAGGGTTTGATTCCCGCCTCAGGTCTGTGTTTGCATATTCCTTAGCATGCTTAGTGGGTTTCCTCCGTGTACTCCGGTTTCCTTCCACGGTCCAAAGACATGCAGATTAGGCGTATCCAGAATTCTCCACAGTGTATGACTGAGAGTGTATGAGTGTGTGCTTGTGTGCCCCATGATGGATTGGCACCCCTTGTGCCCTGAGTCCTCTGGGATAGGCTCCAGGATTAGCAGTACAGAGAATTTTTATTATTTTTTTTCGAGAAGTGGTAGCTCAGACAGTTGAGGCTCTGGGTTGCTGATCCGAGGTTCGAAACCTGCCACTGCTGGGCCACCACTGTTTGCTTCTTGGGTGAAACCCTGAGCATCTAATGTAAAACCTGTGCAAAATCTTGTGGATATGATGTATTATTATTATTATTATTATTATTATTATTATATGGATAAGGAGATAACAAAGGTAAATATTCCAACATTTCCTTGTGTAGAGGTTTATGTTTGTGAGTTCTTTCTCCTTTTTAGCATCATAGTCCAAGAAAGCATTCTAAAATGTTCAGGTCTTGATGGCTAAATGTGATTGTAGACGCAGACACAAGAGTAACATATTGCAAAATTTTAAGCTCATGTGCTAATTTAAAACTAATTATTATATTATGAAACTGGTGTGGATTGGGTATGTACACTGAGTTACCACTTGATTAGGTACTCGATTATACGGAGAGAGCCTGCCGTCCAAATAATACTGTAGTACCCTCTAGTGCCCATTCTAATCCTTTTGATCATAATACTCTTGATATACACATTTGTTGGTTTTTTTTTCTTCTTTTAAGCACAATAAAAGCTTTTAACTGTTTATTCAGACTCATAGATTTAGATAATAATAATCTGTTTCTTTTACTTTAAATTAGTTGTTACAAAACTCAAAGAAACACCAGCATTTCTTGCTATTGAAAAGATAAGCCTGGGAAAAGTATAGTAGAAAGTATTTTTAAGTTCAGCATCCATAGATTGATGATGCTAAATCTATAAATAATAAATAAATACAGGAATATAATAAATAAATTATTCTTTATAATAAATAAATACAGCAATATAAGGTCTTAATTACTCTTTTTTTTATGTCTTTAATAATGACAAGACAATTGAGATAATAATTTTTTTTATGAAATGAAATTGCTATACAACAATCAATATTTAGTATGAAGCCCTTTATTCTTCAAAACCTGCTCAAAGTCAAAAAGGCGTCTGCAGTACTCTGATATCATTTACACAATCCAAGCCTGCTCAATCGCTTCCTGAACATCTTGTACAGAAATTTGCAACAGAAAATCACAATTCCCTTGAGAACTCCATAGTTTGAGGTATTTTTATGCAGATTCTTCCATCCATTTACTAAACCACCTGTTTCTTGTTAGCGCATTTCTTCGGGCAGTGTTTTGAGCACAGGGACATCTATAATACGTGGCATATGTTGTCTTAATACTTTTGGCCACCACTGCAGTATTATCCCACACACATGCATAAACACAAGAGAGAGAGAGAGAGAGAGAGAGAGAGAGAGAAAAGTGAGATTTTACAATTGCTGCATCTACCAAGACTACACAGTTTATCCATGTCCATGTGAACATGTCTAACCTCTGTATCTGTCCTTTCCATTCTTCTGTTCCTAAGCAGATACTTTCTTTCTTTCTTATCCCTGTTATTGTTGTTACGTCTACTCTAATGGTGTTTTGTTCAATTACTGTCAAAATTAGCCTATGTACTTTGGCAATACTGTTTCTCATTATGATCATGCCAGTGTAGCCTAGAATGGTTTTTAAACTATAAAGCGTGTTTTGTTGTTGTTGTTTGTTTTGTTTTGGGGGGGCGGGGGGCACAGAGGTATTTGAGCTTTGCATGCGGTGCTTAAATCCTCCCTCTCTTCATCCTCGGACACTGATTACAAATAAAGTTTGCCCTCTAAGTCAGTCTGATGCTTTGCTATAAAACAATCCCCCCTCAAGGTGAAAATATTCAGGACTAAGTTTAAAATATGATTGAACGTAACAACGGCATTGCCATAACTTAAAACATATGCATATATCAGGGATAACATTAAAAAAACACTGACAGGTGAAGGGAAAAACATGGATTATCTCATTACAGTCTCACCTGTCAGGGGCTGGAATACATTAGGTAGCCAGCAAATGGTCAGTTCTCTTTGTTGGTGGTTTGGAAGCAGTAAAAATAGGAAAGTTTAAGGATCTGAGTGACTTAAATGGCTGGGTCAGAGAATCTCCAAAACATAAGGTCTTGTGAGGTGTTCCCAGTATGCAATGGTTATTACAGTATCTACTCAAAGTGGTCCAAGGTAGGACAACCATTGAAGCAGCAACAGGTTCATGAAGCATCCAAAGTTCATCTTTTATATATATATATA
>JAQMYK010000005.1:2985797-2998414 GCA_030014345.1 Clarias buthupogon
TGATCTCAACCGCGATTAAGACGATAGACCAAAATCTCTATCGGTTGACAAATTTCTACCGGTTAACCGTGTCTACCAGTATATCGCCCACCCCAAAACATTACAGAAGAACATTTACATGCCTGTAAAAAAAAAATACAGATTCCATTACAGACCAGTTTTTCAGGAACTGAAAGCACTAAAGAGAAATAAAATAAACACAGTCAAAAACAGTCACAGTTGAAGACTATTTGCTTGAAAACAATCAGTAGTGTTATAAGGTGCAGCTTTATAAGTAAAAACAGCTGTTAGGTTTTACTGAGCGTGCTGAAGGATATGTCGAAGTTCTTCTGGGAACTCTGTCACACTCTCTGCTTTCTGTTTTCATGTAAAACCCAGGAATGTGCATTAGGTTTGTTTTAATCTGTAAACTGGTCCGTCATGTCATACATTGCTTTCTTTACAGGCATGCAGATAGTTAAGATCGAGCAGTAAAACCTTCGGCGGCAAACGCTTGGGTGCAATAAATGTTTGGGTTGAAAAAAGTGAGAATGTTTGTCTCGGCTCCCGTCGAGAAAAATCCTGATTGACATTTTAGTAACAAGCGTACAGCCCAAGTATCCATACTGTTTCTAAACACTGCAGTACATTGGATTTCCTGCGGTATAATGACTTTGATCTTGGTTGACTCTTACACAGTAAACCAGTCATGCACTTTTTTCACGGTCCCTTCTCGTCACCTTTACTATAATGTGCTCTGCGTTTCTGAGGGATCAGCTTCAACAAGAGATAATGTAAAAAAAAAAAAAACCTTCAGGTATACTACGTTCTTTATGCCTGCAACAGCGTAAGAACCATCACAATAGTTTATATAATTTTCTTTTTTTTATTAGATTTATACACTGTACGGTCCCTACTTTATATTTGCACATTTTTCTTTTTTTTTCTTTGCTGATGTAACATAGAAATTCCCCCTACTGTGGGACGAATAAAGGTTTTAGAAGAGTGGTTTAAGTGCGTCCTAAGGTTTGTTGAGTATTTAAATCATGTTTTTTTTTTTCCTCCTATGTGTTGTTTAGGAAAAGCTGAAGCTGGTGACGGTGTTGGGAGCAGGTCTGTTATGCGGTACTGCTTTGGCTGTCATTATTCCTGAGGGAGTCCATGCGCTGTATGAGGAGGTGCTGGAGGGTGAGTCTTTTCTTTATTTCTTCCTTTCTCTCTCTCTCTCTCTCTCTCTCTCTCTCTCTCACATGTGCACAAACAAAGGAACAAAACCTTTTATTACGACTTTGAAGTTTGTAAGCCTGTGTAATTACAGAACCAGTCAGACGGAGTTCCTTCTTAGGCGAGAGACGCGTTAATTCACTTCCCGTATCACAGCTTTTGAAACTCCTCTGACTACTTAATGTTTACAGTGAAAACCCAAATAGTTGATACATGATTTAAATATACGTTAATATATAATTTTTTATATTTCAATATTAATCCAAGTTGGATAAGTGTTCATATGCCACATGAGTCGTCTAAAGCATGAAATAAATTAAATAAATGTACAGGCAGCAGGGTTTTATTCTCTGTTTGAAACATGATGCAACACATGGAAATAAAATGATGGGGACAATAAACAGCCTTTATTAAATAAAAACTAGGCCTATGTCTGAGATTGCTCCCCGAGTTGCTCTCAACAACAAAAGCAGATTGATTTAAAATAAAACTCAGTTAAATAAAGCAATAAAACGCATCAACACAACAAGGCCCACTTGGTCTGACAAAGTAGATAAGTTTTTAACTGAGGTAGACTGCAGAGCCTCTGGAGCTGCAATAGAGAGAAATAAAGGTGTACTGGCACTTTATACTACACAGAGTGTGCAAAATGTGTTCATACTTCATACTTTGCTTCCAAAGAGCCAGACCGGGTTGATTTAAAAAAAAAAAAATGTATGTAGTCTTGAGAGGCTTCCTGAATAACTTTTTTGTTGTTGTTGTTGTTGTTTGTTAAGCCACACACTGACCTATGAATCATTCAAGCATAAAAATAATCATCTAACTTAAGGCATGATGACAGATGATCAGGCCGGTGATTAGTATACTGCTGATGCTGAATACTGAGTGGTTGGAGCAGACGAGAGGGGAAATGAGGTCGCTGCTGAGGTTGTTACATAAACAACCAGTTTTTAAATTGTATCTTTAGGCACCTTGCAGCCTTTCACAATAAAACATTTGTTCCCATTTCTTTAATTAGTGGTGCTTGCGAAGCAAAGTATTGTATAATTTTGCAGGTTTATTTTTCTTTCTTTTTTTAATTCTTCCTTTGTACAAACTTTGGTGTGTAACTAGTCCCGAACCATTTGCCATAGACCCATAAAAGGAGTGTCAAATCGTGCGTCTTATTCGGGAATGGGGTGCTATAAGTTTTCTGAAGGGTGGGGGGGAATATTTACCACCCAAAAAAATCCCATAGACTTAACATTGAGACCAACTTTGACGGCTTCTATCACAGATCAAGAATTTTGTAGAAATATAAAATTTACCACGTTTGAAGAAGCTCGCAAGCTGTGTCAGAACATAGCCCCGCAAGAGGTTATAAGATGTACCCCTAGGACGCAAGAGGTGCCCAAATTTGCCCCATTGACATATAATGGTGAAGGTACTCCCTATTAAAACAGGAAGTGGTCACAGTCGCATTTCCTGCTTTGGTAACTTCTGCAAAACTTTTGTATGCAGTTTCAAGTACAACTAAGTGACCTATTATTTGTTTGTTATATTTTCATGACATTAAGCATAGTCATTTCACTATTTAAGTTTTATTTAGGCTAAGAATGTAGTATGACATGAAACACGGTCCAGCCCTGCGAGTCATGGCACTGATATCAGTTAATACATCTTATCACATACATTAACAAGGTCTCGGCATCCCGTTCGAATGACTTCACCAAAATTCGAGGAATGTATTGTAGCATTTCAGTGTGTGTGTGCATTTGTTTCTCTGTATGACCACTCCCGGGCTCCTCCGAAGTGAATGAACCATGAAACACACCTTTCCTCTGGGGCAGAAAAGACATTTAGGGTTGCGAAGGCTCTGCGGCCGGGCTTGCAGCAGCAACACAAAATGTTTCAAACATTTTTTGTCCTGCAGTTTATGGTGCTGATAATGTCATGCTGGAGAATATTTTACACCTAGTGCCTTTATTGCGACTTTTTGACTTTTAAATGCAACCCTGACGGTTTTATAGTAACACTGTAGCGTAATTTAACAAGGCTACACCAGATAAACACCGGCATCGCGGAAGAAAAGGTCATGTAACACATCATCAAACTGCTTCTCTATAAACAGTGTTGTCTCGTATATCTCTTTTCAAATGATATCATTATAACGATAAAGTCGAGGTACCACCGAGCCCTACTGTAACCCAAGGTGGTGGATAAATGCTGGCGACTGACAGATCAGATACTGAATGTTAGTGCAACGATATGTTGTCTGACATGTTAAAGGGCTGACTGAAAAAGGTGATATAATCAATATCAAATCATACATTTAAAAAAAAAAAGCAACCTATTCCTTTGCTGTGAATACAGTGTTTGTTGGCCCAATACCAATGTTGCATAGGAATAGAAGACTATTGATATTGAATTAAAAAATGGAATAAAAGGGCAGGGTGGGGCGGGGCATGATGACAAAATGGTAAAGGAAGCAAGGAATAAGGGAACAGGAAAACTTTTATATTGTACAAATATAAGTAGTATGTTTAATATTGGATATTTAAATTGCTAAAATTATTTGTAGCAAAACTAAGTGTAGTTAGAGTGGTGAAAGAAGCTTATAAGTGTTACGAATGCATGTTCGTAAGTCGAATTCGTTCGTAAGTCCGACAAAGTGAGTTGGTTTGGTGTTTTGATTCCTCATTATCCTCTTGCGAGACTGTGCCTCCGAATCATGAAGGAAATCCTGTTGATGAGGCAGGGTCATCTTTACTACAATACGTTAGCCGGCCGTATCTGCGGAAATTTGTAACTTGTTGGGATCAAGTAATTTATTCAAGATGCAGGATGGGACTCCTCCGAAGCGAATCAAACATTCAAAAGCTCCACAAGCATTTTTACTATCAAGAGAAAATTCACCACAGTGTTCATCATGTAAAACCCTTCTGTCTATCAGAGATATTTAGTTTGATTGTAATTCTTTTACAACTGTTGACACTTTTTTTGAAAACATTTTTAAACAAGTAAATCCAAATTTAGTTTTAATTTCTTTAGATAAGATGTTCAAGATAATTATTTTTCTAGTTTTAATATCAAATAACAAAACTGACTCTCGCCATGAATATAGCTGTAGAAGCTGGCGTGGTGTTGAAGTAATAAATGAAGTAACCGTTAAATGATCAAAAATGGGTGAATTTCTTAAATAGCAGAGTTTATTATTTTTTTCCCCAAAAAACACACAGCACTTGCATCTTCTGCATTTTGCAAGATTATAATTTTTTTTCTTTATTTACGTTGAAGCCGGGCACCATGCTCACGGTCAGGGCGAGGTGTCCGCGCCAGAGCAGAAAGCCGCTGAATCCGTGGTAGGACCGAGTCACGAACATGAACACAGTCATGAGGAGCTCCATGCCTATATCGGCGTCTCTTTGGTGCTGGGATTTGTCTTCATGTTATTGGTGGATCAGATTGGCAGCTCGCACATGCACAGTGGAGACGGTCAGTGCGCCAAACCACAGACACGCAACACACAATTGTATATTTTCCGAATTTCAAATTTATTTATTTATTTATTAATATTATTATACTTTTTTTTTTTTTTTTTTTGGTACAGACCCAGAGGCGGCGAGGGCAGCCAGCTCTAAAATCACCACTACGCTTGGGTTGGTCGTCCATGCTGCAGGTGAATGAAGAGGGTCAAGACCTATACTTCGTGAAGTTTTATTATATGGGATTGTGTAATAGTGTAGTCCTTCATGCTTGACCCGATCATACGCGATGTTTTTGTCTCTCCAGCTGACGGAGTCGCACTGGGAGCCGCAGCCTCGACGTCTCAGACGAGTGTCCAACTCATCGTGTTCGTGGCCATCATGCTTCATAAGGTAAAGATGTTTTTGTTCACAGGACATCTGTAATATGAAATAATAACTATTCTAATGAATAAAAAAAAAACACACACCTAAAACTAAATTAAAAGTAAAACCTTTCTTTTTTTTTTATTGTCGTAAAGACAGGTTTCAGTGATTTAAATATACATTAACATTTTCGTAAACCATGTTACTCAGAGAATCCAGGAAGTTATAACAGAGTCCAAACTTTGTGATCAGTCATTCAATCTTCTAGCTGTTAGCTGTCTTCCTTGTACCCTACATACGAACATTCGAGTTACGAATTTTCGAAGATACAAACAAATTCACACATTTGGCATACATTGTGACGTGCCGCGTGGTATCCCAGGATCTCCTAAAGCACGCGTGAAAGCAGCTGCGATGAAGCCGGTACTGTTAAGAAGCACCAAACAATAACAATGGAGACGAAAGTGAAAAATAATCGAGAGAATAGAGCAAGGTGAAAAGATGGCAGACGTCACTCATTCTTTTAACATGAATCGCTCAACCAACAAAATGATTTGAAGATGATCATGGAACATGTTAGTTTTATACTGTATAGGTAATTGCGTTAGTATCCTAGTACCTAGACAATGTTCCTTGGACTTGCGAACAAATTTGATTTACGAACAAGCTCTCGGAATGGAACTTGTTCGTATGTTTGGGACTTAATGTTTTGAAAAGGTTTTTTTTTTTTGTGTGTGCAAAATTCACAGCAGTTGCTTCGTGCATGCTTTTTCATTCATGTTCACATCAAAAAAGGAAATACAGGCTTATTTTGTTCTTCCTCTACAGGTTGAGTAAATGCGATGTATCATGAATGCGAGTATCATTTGTGATTTTGTTGTTTACAGCATTTTATCTCTTAACTCAACAGGCTCCTGCTGCTTTTGGCCTCGTGTCATTTCTGATGCACGCAGGTTTAGAGAGGAACCGAATCAGGAAACACCTGCTGGTCTTTGCTTTGGCTGCTCCCGTTCTAGCGATGCTCACCTTCCTAGGCCTCAGCCAGGTAAGAAACCCCTTATTGTGGAAGAGAATAAAAAGAAATGGTGCTGAAAGAAAAGGTAGCATGTTAGCTTTAGTCGAACATAACGAGAAAGCACAAAGGAAATGTATACCATTCTCTGTGGTTATAATGGAGTTACATGTACAGCAAAATGTCTATAGAGCAGTAAACAGTTCGTAATGTGGAAACATCTCAGTAGTGCGTGTCATGCCTTAACAAGAGTATAAGGCACAGGCGTGACTTGCCTTAATCTGTGTCATTGTCATTTCTGTTTGTTGTGCTAGCACACTCACAGCATGTGAAGTCGGTTTTTATTGCACTTTATGTAGTCTTGAGTTCTGTTATACAGTGTTTCCCGCAGTTGTGAAATATACCTGGCCGACGGAATGAGTCTGCGTTACCGGCCATCACAGAAGTGGTCTATTACATACTAACAACACATACATGTGACATTTAACACAATACTCATCGCCTACATCACTTCATTAGATTTTTAAAAAGGGTGTGTGAATATACAGTATGTGCCAAAATATATACAGTCCCATAGCTCTAGCTCTAGCCATGGAAAACTTTCCAGAAAGAATCATTTCACGTGGTTCTGACGTCCCCCCATTCCCCCGATCTTATACCACCTGATGCCTAAGTGTGGGGAGTGTTAAGAGAGAGTGTGTTCAACTGTGAAGATCCGCCAAGAACTGTTTCTGCATTACCCGAGCAAACCGTCTCCTTTGGCAGGAGTCTGCAGCAACCTTTCTTCCGGAGTATCCGGGTTAAGAATCTACAGTGAGGCGGTGCACACACACTTCAACACTTACATTACACATGCCATGGCACGCTAATTAGGAAAATATAAAGTCACAGATGACAACAAGGTAATATTGTTCGTCTTTTCATTTCAGTACTGTATATTTTGGCGCATACTGTACTTGGGTACTTGGGTTACTATTAAAGCCGGAATATGTTTTTCTAAAAAATAAAAAAAATTCTCCTCCATGTTTGCTTCCATGTCACAGACTGGATGCAGCAGGATCATGTGATCTCACACACACACACACACACATTAGTATGTATTTAAGGGGATGCTACATAAAGACACACAGTGGGGGGAGTATTAACAGAATAAAAAACACAAAACAATGCACTGAAATAATCGACACGGGCAGGAGTGCATCAATCACGATGAATTGCTCATCCCTATATCGATTGATCATCCCCCCCCCCAGTTCGAGTCTAGAGAGCAGATTAACTTGCGCTCTCGGTAGGCGGGGGTGAGGGCGCTCTCGCGTCAATAGCGCTCTACTCCGAGTGTTTCTTTAATACTTGGAAAAAAAATAATAATAATTAGTAACCCAGTGTAAGTACCTATCCAGTGACTTCAAAGCACTTTTAGTAGGTCGCTCTGGATAAGAGCGTCTGCTAAATGGCTCAATGTAAATGTAGGCGGACCCCTAGCTGTTCATCTCAGAGTAAGCATGGGATCGCCTTCGCTCTCCCTGTTTGGTAACCGTCATATCATTTTTCAGTTTTAATTTGATTTTATTAGTGCAAAGAGCTTTATTTATTTATTTACTAATATATAGCTGTGTAATCACTGGCAAAGGCTTTGATTGCGGAGGAATAAAAAAAAATTAACATGCTTCTGTAGGAAAATAAACAACTTCAAGTAGTCGAATTAACCATCCTTCGATGATGTGCTGCATCACACCGCCCCTGATGTTGATCGTTTTTCTATTACAGCACACCACACAATGTTTTACTCCTTACATAATCAACCACCAACTAGCAAAGTACCCTGTTGTATCTAATTTCAGGTTTTTCAGGTTCTACCTTGTTGTGTTTTGGTGTAATATGACCGTTTTGTGTAAATATAACATGTCTGACCGGTTTGGTGCAACAAATCACATAAAAGGATGCATAGAGTTCACTTGAAGCAAGTCTGAGATAATATAGCTCCTACCAGGGATATTTAGGTGTAGTACCAGGACACCCCTTCTAACTTCATGTTTTTCCTGATTTTTATTTCTTTCTAAACTGTAAAACAATACTGAAGGCGTTTATCCAAAAATACACAATAATCTCCTTTGAACAGTTGATATTGAGATGTATATCTACAACTTCTGCTCTGTAAAGCTTCATAACGGCTCTAATCTGAGGTGCTGGTTGTTAATTGGTGATTTCTGAGGCTGGTGACTCTAAATTAAATTTTCCTCTGCAGCAGAGGTCAGTTTTGGTCTTGCTTTCCTGGGAAGGTCTTCATGAGAGACAGTTTCATCATCATGGAGCTTGATGGAGTTTTGCAAATGCACTCGACACAATACTGTTCTTGTAAGAACTGTTCCAGAACAGCTGACCTTAAAATGTTGTCTTAAAATAACATCTGACTGTTACTGTTGTTGTTGTTATTGTTAATTACCTAAATTTGTTATTTCATAGTTTTGAAAAATTCTAGAATGTAGAAAATAAATTACTAAACAAAAACATTAAATTTGAAGGTCATCCACAACCTTTCACTGGTCCTGTTAAACCTGTCAGATTGCTTCATTCATAACCGACATTATTACATAATAATGTATAAGATTTGCCATCAAGCTCAGTTTATTAGTAGCCTGTATGGTGAGGATGCTTGTCTAAGCACTAATATAATTTACCACTGCTTAAACTTTCCTCTCTGGGTGCCAGGTTGGGGTCAGGTGCACAAATTTGCATCCACTGTGGTTTTTGAATCAAAACAGGAGAGCACACACCTCTGAATTACATTTTAAATGAGTTACAAAGACACAGTGTTGGATAATGTAATGAAAATAGGTTTGAAAACCAAAATTGGGAATTTTAGAATTAGTATCATCAATCACCATGATGTGTTCATTTGTTTGTTTGTTTGTTTTTGTTTATTTGCTTCCTTTACTTTCTTGTTATGTTTGTATCTTTGGTTGGTTGGTTGGTTGTTTGTTTAAACAGAACACACTCCAATTGGTTCATTCTTTTCATTTCTGCAACACTACTTAAGAGAATGTCAATTGTGATTGTTTAATTACCAGAAACAGGATGTAGAATCAGTGACGATCCTCAACGAAACGCAGTCCAGTGCAGCCAAACTTTTTTTGTGTTTTTAATGTAGTCTTGAGGAATAGTTCTCCAGGCTTCTTGAAAGATGATGTTTGTTTGTTTATTGTTTTCAGTCCAGTCCCTGTAGAGATTTCCCTTCTTTCAGAGATTTTGTTTGTTTGTTTGTTAATCATTCAAGCAACTTAAGGCATGAACCAGTGAGAAACAGGTACAGATGATGACAGATGATCAGGCCGATGATTAGAATATTGCTGGGTGGTTGGGACAGACGTGAGTGGAAATGAGGTCGCTGTCGAGGTTGTTACATAAACAAGAAGTTTTTAATTGTATCTTTAGGCGCTTTGCCTCGTGTCATAAAACATTTATTCCCAATTCCTTAATTGAATCTACATTATTTAATTTCATTCAATATGAAGAAATGAGAAGGGCTCAAAACTTTGGACAGTACTGTACCACTGTAGCACTAATGAGTATTAGATGGTCTGTATTGATGCTGTATTTTATTATTAGTTACTAGCTTGCTATTTTTTTTAGTTAATTGCCCCTGAGCAACAACAAACTTGTCTAGTGAGTTAGCAAATTAATTCCAGATTTGTAACACGCCCTCCTATTCATTTTTCGCATTGTTCTGCTCCACCCTGTGTCTCCATTTAGAGCAGCAAAGAGGCCCTGTCGGACGTCAACGCCACAGGAGTGGCCATGCTCTTCTCAGCCGGGACCTTCCTCTACGTCGCCACGGTGCACGTCCTACCCGAGGTGGGAGGCACGGGCGGGCACAGCCACTCGTCCGGAGGAGGGAAAGGACTGAGCAGGGTGGAGGTGCTGGCGCTCGTCATAGGCTGCCTCATCCCTCTGGTGCTCTCCGTCGGACACCACCACTAAAAAAAAAATTAAAAAAAAGGCTGTAAAAGACTGTCCTGAACAGGGGACTTTTAAAAGCGGTGGTTGGTTTCTCATCATGCCTCTCTGAATGGATCAGATCTGTGGCACTGAAATGGACTCGTGGGGCAACTGTGATCACATGACCATAACCCTAAAGCGATATGTGCTGTCGGCAGTCCTTACATACACAAGTGACACCACAGGTTCATGTTTTGTTTTTATTTTGTTTGTTTTTGGGGGTTCCTTCCTCTCTTTCTTTCTCTCTCTCTCTCTCTCTCTCTCTCATAATATATAATTATAAATTATGTATTCATTGTTTTTTCTAAAATGTTTCACTTTAACGAAAGCAATGGTGAACCACATTTTTTTTATATATGTAAGGTGTAAGTGAACTGCATAACCAATTTGAGTCACATGATCGAGGCTTTTTATTCTGTCTGTTTTTCCTAATTTTTTTTTTCTTTACACACAACAGTATGCATTCAATGATCAGCCGTTATCTTGGCTGTGAACATGTAATTTATAGTGTTAGACTCCATAGCCGAGCTTTATGGCCATGACATGTAGATATTTGTCCAGCAATATTGTTTTTTTTTGTTTGTTTTTTTTGCTTAGTTTGTTTTTGTTTCATGCTAATGGCTTGCAGAGGGGCATGAAAAAAATCTTTGCCCTGCCTTTTTCTTTTCTTTATCATCTTGATCAAATAGAATTCAGTGAGTTAAGTTTACTCGCGACACAATATCCATCTAATGTATATTTTCTAATCTTACTTTTTTTTTTTTTTCATTTTTAAACATAATCGCGAAATTGTCTTTTTTTTTGTGATTATGAAGACCTGAAGCAACGCAAAGGGGGACCACAGGTCACGTTAAAGGAGGTGACAAGTGTTGGAACGTTGTATAATAATTGCCCATGCCAGCTATTTTAATAACAGTCTTAAATTATGGTAATGCCAGTTGACTTGAAGGAACTGCTCGAGCTTTTAACTTGTCTGTGCTTGTACTCAGCTGCCGTTCACTTCGAGGAGCATCTCTGAACTCTGCTGATGTGGTCAGGGTGGGTTTGCTTTTACTGTAATTATTGTGGTGCCTGCCCAAAGCAGAGCCTCTGTATATAATGCATTGTGTACAAATAACCGTCAGATGAGCTTAATGAAAAACTTCACTTGTAGCCCTCCTGAGTTTATTCTCTGGCTTTTAGTACCGTTAATAATGACCAGGATCATGGGGGGTTGATTCAAGTGATGGGTAAGGGAATGTAATAAATTTACATTTGAATCACAACAATGCTTCTTTTTCATGAGTCTAGATTTTTTCTTTTCTTTCTTTCTTTCAAAAGCACTGCTAATGAGAACGAAACAACTTGTTTTATTTAGAAATGTTTGATTATATCTCAGCATCCTATACATATCATGTACGCCTGTTAATTAAGTGCGAGTATAAATATGTTAATTAGGTTAATTAAGTATGGGTGTGATGAAGCGAAGATTTCAAGGGACCTATGATGCGAAAATCACTTTTTAGTCTTTTTAGTCATTCTGATGGCTTTCCAAAGAACAAAGATGAGAGAAAACAAACAAACTTGATTTTTGTTCCTTTTTGACCAGCATTTAAAGTTTTCAATTAGATGTTCTTCCTATTGTGACCTCATATAAGAAGATACCCTCCCCCAGCTTGTTGCTCGGCTCTGCAATTCTCTGAAAGGGGTTTCATGGCTCAAGAGTGTTTCATTTAAATAGACACATATTAAAGAAATAATATTAAAATGTGGGACCTTAATTTTCTACACATCTGTGCCATAGGTTTACAATGTATGTTCAGTGCAATTTTTCTATTGATTAAAACTATTCTATTGAATAACACTTGGGTGTCTGTTACAACATCTATGATACAAGTTAGCTATCAAAAAGCGATAGCTGCTATAAATAGTTGTCCCCTCTCCAGCTTTAATGTTTTTCTTTCTTTGGTGATAAGGAAGTTTTTGTTGGTATTCTTAACTTGGATGGATTTTCCTCTTGGTGCCGTACTTTAACTCGTTAGAGCAACTTTCATTAAATCGGCATGACTGCTCCTAAATTCAATAGTAAACAAATTAGCACGTCTTACCTTGACATGAGTTATTCTATATACCGATCAGGCATGACTCCACAAGACCTCTGGGTGGTTGTTTTGTCTGCGTCTCAATCGGATCGGGACCTGGAGAACTTGGAGCCTGGGTCGGCAATCTTGGCCGAAAAATTAGGCAGGTGCATAAATTTGGGCACTGTTGTCATTTTATTGATTCCAAAACCTTTAGAACTAATTATTGCAACTCAAATTGCCTTGGTAAGCTCAGTGACCCCTGACCTCCATACGCAGGTGAATCCAATTATGAGAGAGTATTTAAGGGGGGCAATTGTAAGTTTCCTCCTCTTTCAATATTCTCTGAAGAGTAGCAACATGGGGGTCTCAAAACAACTCTCAAATGAGCTAAAAAAACAGATTGTTCACAATCCTGGGGGGTATTCTTCGTAGGTCACTTGACACATCCGAGATGAACTGACACATCTAAGATGAGATCATCGTGCTAATTAAGACCTGGCTAAGTTGGTTCTT
>JAQMYK010000005.1:3001705-3014010 GCA_030014345.1 Clarias buthupogon
TGGCACCCTGTCCAGGGTGTACCCCGCCTAGTGCCCGAAGTCTCCTGGGATAGGCTCCAGGCCACCCGCGACCCTGAACACAGGATTAAGCGGTATAGAAAATGAATGAATGAATGAATGAATGAATGTTCCAACCACAAATTAAAATGACTGACCTTACTTTCCTTAAGTAGAGCTTTTATTCTTCTTGTCTCTTCATCCAGTCTGTTCTGAATCAGATTTCTATGTAAGAGAGAGAGACAGAAGTGCTAGTGATGTAGGTTTGTGAAATCAGGATGTCCAAGGATTCCACATTTTCCTCATGCTGCCTGTCCCCTAAAATAATAACCCCCTTTGAGTAATGTCACAATTCTGTATGAATTAAGAAGCTGGCCACATTTGATCTATGGATATCTGCTATTTCTTATGCAGGACTTCAGTTAGGTGCAGCTTTTCATGTCTTTTTACACAAATCTGCAGGTCTTAGTTTCTGCTGAATTCTTTCTTAAAGTCCTCTTGGATCTGCAGCGTAATTCAGTATATTCAGTCTAAACAAGCTGTCTGTCTGCGTGCCCGTCTGCCCCTAATGTGTATTAGTGAGAAACAGCCATACGCCGTGAGCCTGACATGCAGAAAGCCTTTAAGCAGATAAATGCATTGTGAAAGTGGAACGTTGCTGTTTTCGTATTAAGCGTGAGTGTTTCTTTAGCCTGACTGATTAAGCCGAGATGACTATCGTACGTAATCTGAATAAGTGTCATATGAGACATCTATCGACCATCTTTCATATTTAGAAACTCATACAACATACAGTAAGTACGCTGCACTGCACAGTCTCCCTCTGTCTCTCTTGCTTTTACATATCCAGTGCCTTTATTGACGTCCACATCATTCTGCCTCGCTGAGTTATTGGAAGTTCCCTAATTGACTTGGTGAGTGTGCGTGTATGAGTATGTGTATTTGCTCTAGACTCCTCTCTCCTGCTAATGCTAACCCCTCCGCCCACTTCCTTGAAAACAACAGCTGTATTTTTCCCCTCCATGCTCTTTGTATTCCCTTCCTGAGTCTCCATGGAGCAGCCGAGCTCGAGCATCATCCCGGACAACATCGGCAGCAAAGTGCAGCTGCACGGCGTTCTGTGGAAAAGGTCCTCCGGAAGACCATCACCCAAATGGGCTCGGAGGTAGAGTGGGGATATCGTTTCATCTTCTGCCAGGATAAAGGGGTTGGGTGTATTAATACTGTACAGTATATTACAGTCTGTGCTGATTTTAAATGATTGATTTGATGAATGTTTCAATCATTACAGGAGTTTGAATGGAGGTTGTTTCTATGTACTGGTCAATACATGGATTTCTTTTTTTTTTTCTCTTTATAGTTATTATTCCTAGAGATGATGAGTCATGCAGGAGGGCTCGGTGAAAGTATAGAGCACATATTAAGGTTTTTTTTTTTTAAATCCATCATAGAACAAATTATTATTAGCACCAGTGCATTAAGTCTTGAATTAATTGGAGTAAAGCACTGATTTAATACAGAATGGTGACATAATAATAATAATAATAATAATAATAATAATAATAGTAGTAGATATATAGATAGAAACTACTTTGTACAGCAAAGAACAGCTTTGTACAGTTTCTATAAGTCTCTGAAACTGTACTGATATTAGAAGTACAATTCCCCCACAAGAATTTTTTTTAAAAAGTTGTTGTTTCAATAATGATGATGGTAAAGAACACTAACACGTCTAACACAGTGTTTCCCATCCCCGGTCCTGGAGAAATCCCTGCACTGCAGATTTGAGTGTTTTCCAACACAATTCTTCAGAATAGGCTGGTTAGTTTGGCTTTAATGAAAACATTAAAATGTGCAGAGCAATTTTCATCGTTTTAAAGCCTTATTAAGTTTTTGTAGGTTTGTATATTCGGGGCAGGGTCATCATGAAAGTGAACTGGAAGAAATTATAGGATTCAGATATCAGAATGACTGCTGGATTGAGTTAATGTTGTAGAATATCCACAAAATGAGAACAAGAAATAAATCGGAAATTTGCAGCTTATTTTGGATTTTCAAGAACTTTGATTCTTCTGTCGCACTTGAGACAACTTTTATAAATGTTAAATAAATGTCTCAGAAAACTTTACTATATCAGTGACAGAGATTCATTACTTTTTATGTGAGTGTTTATGTGAGTGGCGAGTGACCGTGAACAAGATTTTGCTATTGAAATACATCTCATAAGATATAAACATCTTTTACATCTCATAATCAAGATTTCATTAGCAGTGTCGCTGAAATGCCCAAATATATGGCAAGTTGTAGCTGAAATAAATCCAACATCAATGACATATAAAACATATGTTTTTTTTAAAACACACATTTCATTCTTTGTCCTTGGTTCATTGGCTTCACCCTTAAAACCCCTTAAGAAATTTGGGAGTAATATTTGATTAAAAAAAAAAAAAAAACCTTACTTTCTTACTTTTGAGAAACAGATAAACTCAGTCATTAAACCTCAGCTCAGATTACTTTTGAATGTGAATCATTTTCTCTCTTTTCCAGATTTTAAAAGGCTACCCATACATTTATTAGCTCCAGGTTAGATTAGTATAATCTGTTATAGAGCCCTGCAATGGATTGGCACCCTGTCCAGGGTGTACCCCGCCTCGTGCCCGAAGCTTCCTGGGATAGGCTCCAGGCCCCCCGCGACCCTGAATACAGGATAAAGTGGTATAGAAGATGAATGAATGAATGAATGAATGTGTTACACAGCGGTTTAAATGGATTACAGTGGGTTCAAAATGCTGCTGTTCAGCTTGTGGCACGAAGGTCAAAATATATAGACAGTTTGCCTTGTTTTGGCATAAACAGCTCGATTTAGAGTTCAGTTTAAACTTCTTATGTTTGTCTATAAGGTTTTAAATGATTTGGCTCCTAAATACCTTTAGATTTATTGGTCTTGAACATCTCAGTTAGATCCTCCTCATCAACTTCTTTTATATACTGAGGACTAAATATAAGAACAGAGGTGTTAAAGGTTTTACTGTGGCTGCTCCATCGTTGTTGAATAGTTTACTTAAGATCGGCCTCAAATCTGGCTGCTGTTAAATCTTTGTTAACCCTTAAAACCCAAGTGTCGTCAACACAGCATAGTTCAATTATGATTGAGTTAAGAAATATGTATATGTTCTTATATGGAAGCCTTGCTGGTGGGTGTAAACTTCAGACTTAAAAGTGTGTACTGTACATATTTGGGTTTTTGGATATTTCGGGTAGAACTAAACTTATCTTTACTTTTATAATGTGTACATTTTTACCACTACTGGAATATGGGAATGACGCTGAAAAAATGTAGAACTCTCAAAATGAGCAATTATTATTATTATTATTATTATTATTATTATTATTATTATTTGTTCATAGAAACAACCAAACACAATGAGAACAAACACGTGATCATGTGTATCTGTGTTTTGTCTTTGCCTATGTGATCCAGTTTCTAATTTTTTGTTCAGTCATGTTTGGGAAGTTGGTTAAAATGAACTAAAATTCATTTAAATATATGGTCTTTTTTTTTGTTTTTTGCTGAAATAATGGGATATGTCACTCTACTGCACAATCCTGAGCCCAATCCTATGTTTATGTATTTATTTATTTATTTATTTTTAAAAGCAAAACAAATAATGTCTAAAATGCCCTGAACTTTAAGGGATACAAACTAGTTTATTAATTTTTTGCTTTTAATTAAAGAGGATGTTGAGTTTTAGTTGTATTATTTTCTGTTCCTAGACTGCTACTTGTTTTGGAATGGGACCTTATTGTTGTTTTGTTTTGTATTATTGTTTTTAATTGCTCCATTTTTTTTTTTTTTTACTGTAAAGCTCTTTTTTTGTAAAGGGGCTATATAAATAAACTTTGATTTGATTTGATGAACGAATACGGTTAAATTTATAACGTCCAAAAACGTTACCTAAATAAATGTAATAAAATAAATGTACTGTGACGTGGTTTATTATTAACATTAAATTGAATAGGTTCTTCATGATCAAAGACAGCTTCCTGCTCTACTATGCTGAAAATGAGAAAAGAAACTTTGAAGCCAATAGATTCTTCAACATTCATCCCAAGGTAAGCTAATATTGTGTTTGTTTTTCTCTCTCTTCTCTCCAGCCTAATGTCTGTTTGTTTTTGACTGACTCACAATCCTGTTGTTTTTACAGGGAGTTATCCCTCTGGGCGGATGTGTGGTCGAGCCAAAGGAGGAACAGGGCATGCCGTTTGCTATGGTTGTCAGCCATGAGGATTTTATTGTATGATCCATTTTTTCTGTTCACTCTAAGGAATCTAAAAAAAACTACACCAGACTGGAAATTCTGAAGCATTTTGTTCTTAATTCTGCTTTTTATCACGCTTTATAGGGGGACATAGTGATAGCAGCAGAGACAGAGTCAGAGCAGGGCCAATGGCTGGAGATGCTGGAGGAGTCAGGAAAAGTGTGAGCCTAAGTACTTAAGTGCATACAGTTAAGTGCAAAAAAGTTTGCATGCCTTTAGGACAAAAATCATTCATTCATTCATTCATTCATTATATTAATTTATTTATATTCCTTTATTAGTCATATTCATTCATCATCATGATTCATTCATTCGTTCATTATATTCATTTATTTGTTATATTCATCTGTTATAACAATTCATTTTTTCGTTCATTCGTTCATCTTCAGTAATACTTTGTCCAAGTCAGGGTTGCATTGGATCTGGGCTACATCCTGGGAAAAAAGAGGACAAGATGCAGACACACCAATTAATCTCAAGCACCTTTGGAGTGAAATGGTGCATAAACAGCATTTCTTTCATCCAAGCAATAAATATGGTATGAGGGCTGTACCAAAAGTAATGCAAAAGCAGGCATAACTTTTTTTTTTATTAACTGACATTCAGTAAGTTGTTCAAATTGCAAATGTTGGTTAGAGTACCACTTTCTCTACTCAGAGGTTCTTCTCAACATCTCTGTAGTTTCCACGACAAACGATGCATTTGCACCGTCACTGAACCCAATTCTCGAATCCTCTTTGAAAATCCCCTTTGTCACAGTTTATGGTCTCCCACTGCTGCACAGAATATTTACGGAGATGAAACCATCGACAGGAGTGATGTGCACAGATGGATGAAGAAGTTTAAAGAAGGGGAAACCAGCACTGAAGACAAACCACACAGTGGGAGACCATCAACTGTGACAAAGAGGATTTATAAAGAGGATTCAAGTGCTGGGTTCAACGATCGTGCAAACGCATGACTTGTGATGGAGACTACTAGCATCTTTGTATAGAGAAAGAGTTACGCTCCCAACATGTGCGATTCGAATGATCTCGTATTTACTCCCTACGCATTAGATAACTGTCTCCTGTCAAACCTCAACTATCAGTTTTTACACATCGTTTTTCAAACCCAGGCTCATGCTGCATTACAGGGCTGCATTCAGGGGAAAGTGCTATCCGCTCTCTTCCACATTCATGAGATTATAATTCTTGAGAATGGCTAGTGTTGCTCTGATTGACAGAGGAGAGCTGGTGATGCCATCATTTCCACCCATGGCAACCATATACCTATGGTTGTAGTTTATGAATTTCGATATTTTTTTATGTTCAAATATATAAACAGGCAGGCCAAAAAAATGTTTGGATCCATATTAATTAATATTTCCTTATACAGGTCGTCCCTGACTTACAAACGAGTTCCGTTCCGGGAGAATGTTCATAAGTTGGATTTGTTTTTAAGTCCGACAAAATGAGTCTTATTTGGCTTTAACACAAATATACAATGTAAAGCATACCGATCCACTTGACTAAATCTCTGTCCCCTTATCCACACTGCCATCATGTGGCCTAAGTGAAATTAATCTCACACGTCAAATGTAACAGTGTTGTCTCTGCGGGTTTAAACCGTGAGGGGAATCCCAGATGCTTTTTTCCCTCAAGGTTGTTTTCCATTGTATTGGACTGTGAGCTCTGTCTCGTTGAGGATTTTCCGAAATTAGGATTATTCACCATCAGGACAGCTTTACGGGACAGACATTTTCTATCATCGTGCTCCCGAACTGATTCATTGAAACCGGTGAGGGCGACTAATTTCTCCTGCAACCCCACACGCAAACACATACAATATATCGGACTCTGGACATTTTATACATTCACTTACACACTAAAAATATTGCATATAATTGTAAATATAAATATGGGTCACGGGTAGATCAGTGGTTAAGGCATTGGACTACAGTTCGGAAGGTCCCAGGTTTAAAACCACATGACCACCAAGTTGCCACAGTTGGGCCCTTGAGCAAGGCCCTTAACCATCAACTGGTCAGGTGTGTAATAAGTCACTCTGAATAAGGGTGCCTGCGAAATGTAAATATTGGTATCTTGTGCACTGCAGTGACTGTTTTTTGCACAATACACATGAGCTACTTCCGTGATTTGTTTGCATCTACCAATGTTAGTAGAACCTGCGGAAATTCGTAACTTGATTGTTCATAAGTCGGGGACTACTTGTGTAAAATTAAATATATGACTAATTAATAGAACTAATAGAAGTCAGAACAGAACCTAGACCTAACACCACTCGATTTGTTTCCTTGGGGTCATATGAAGTCAGTAGTCTATTAGAATCATCCCAGACTAATCGTCTTTCAGTTCACTTTTAGTTCACGTAAAAGTGAACTAAACTTTTACATTGATTTAAAGCTAAATGTTTGTATATACTGTAACAGAAATAAATCCATATAATAACGTTCCTAAAGAATTTTTGCTTTATATAGGATTCATATGACTAATTCATCTCCTAACATGCTTCTATATTAAAGTAAATATATAACCTAAATTCATCCATCCATCTAGGAACCCCTGTAGTCCAACCAGGGACCATGGAGGCTGATGGTGACCCTCGTGTTTATCCCCATTTTTACAACCATGGCAGGACCTCTAGTCAACATTCACACACTCATTCACTACGGACAATTTGGGAACGCCAATCAGCCTAATCTGCATGTCTTTGGACTGTGGGAGGAAACCGGTGTACCTGGAGGAAACCATATAACCTAAATATGACAATGTAGTTTGACTGATGTATATATTACTGCGGTATACAGCCTGAAGACAAGACATATAGCATACTAGTGGTGTGTGTGTTATATAATTTGTAATGTGATGATCTATTTTCAGCACCTGGAAGAACGCCCAGCTCGGAGAGGCGATGATTGAGAGTCTGGAAGCTCAGGGACTACAGCTGGCCAAAGAGAAACAGGAGTACCTGGGTGAGGCTTATGGATGCATCAGCATCACGGTAGAACTCGATTACATTTCATCATAATGTTTTTGAAATGCTATTTTTTTTTTTTTTACGTCTGTATTGCTGAAATAGGTTTTAAAACTTATCAGCTTCCTATCTTGCTGTGAGAGAAACCTAATGGTCAAAGTAACATGGAGGATATTGCATTCATGTACGCCTACAGTCAGTTTAGACTGAAGATATCTTCAAATAAATCTAAAAAAATAAAATAAAAATCTATAACCTGGTCTTGTTTTTCTTCAGATAAACTCATGGAGGAGACTGAAGAACTGAGCTTACAGAGAGAACAGAAGGCGGTTAGTGACAAGCTGTTATTTATGCTTGATGTACGCACAGTTGTTGTTTTTTATGTTTTTTTAGTGTGAGTAGGCATTAGTATTTGCTGGGCTTCTATGCATTTCAAGCTGCCAAATATCTCTTATTTATCTCATGATTCTCCTACAGATTCTTATAATCATATGCATCCAGATTGACCTGGTATTAATAGTGCCTTGGGAATTTACAATATATATTTCAAGCAGACATATAAAATGAAATCTTGAATATCATCAAATGTACTGTATGTAGGAGTTTCTTGTATAAGATTAAAATGCACCAAGTATAACAGTAATAAACCTGTTTCTAGATTTAAAATCTTGTTATATTGGCAGATACTTTAGATAATTATCAGAACATTCATTACTTAAAAAAAAGGAAAAAGAGCTAAATTATCTGCTAAAGGAGTAAGGAAAGCCAAATACTTTAATATTATGAATAAGAGGTGCCAAGATAACACTTTTTTCTAAAACACATACTGAAATCAACTGTACTCATTATTATTATTATTATTTATTTATTTATTTATTTTTACCTGAAGCAATTCATATTTTATTGCATAATTTAATAATAATAATAATAATTATAATAATAATAATAATAATAATAATAACAATTTAGTGTATATATATATATACAGTATGGTGTGCATAAGAAAGTTTGTGATGCACACCAGATAATAGTATATTTTTTAAAACACGATCCTTTCTGGTTCACACTAAATTATTATTTTAATTATTATTATTATTATTATTATTATTATTATTATTATTATTATTATTATTATTATTATTATTATTTTATATTAATTATATTAATATAATTTTTTTAACACATGTCTCTTAAGAGTCTCCATAATATTAATATCTAAGTCTTCCAAAAACAAAACAAACAAACAAAGAACAACACTCAATAATTATAACAAATGTAAATAGTGCTGGTTCCAAAACCAAATTTATTTTCTAAATCCTATTTCAATCATTGCTTGGCTTATTTGTTACAGGATACAATATCCATAATAATTTATTCAATATCTAGTCTAGTTTCTGTTTATTTATTCATTTATTACAGGTCTGATACAGTAAGTACCCGACTTACGAACAAGTTCTTGCCTTTCTGTTTATAATTCAGATTTGTTCATAAATCCAACAAAGTAAGTCTTATACACCTGCACAGAGGAATTATTTAGTCGCATTTCCGCAGCTTGGGGACGGGGTTCATGGTGCGGGGTCAGCTGGAATTTGGTTAAGGTTAAGGGCCCAACAGTGGCAGCTCATTGGAACTGGGACCATTAACCTTCTGGCCAGTAACCCAGAGCTGTATTTGTAATGAATAAAATACAGAATAAGTGCAGGTACAAGGTTTGAGTAGCTAGTGAATTCCTGTCTCTATACAGTATTCTTCAACACATGTGTGTGTGTGTGTTTCTGTGTGTGTGTAGGAGCTGGAGCGGCTGAATCAGGTGCTGGAGGAGGAGAAGCAGAGGTTTGAGGAGGTGCTGATTGAACTCAGAACCGAGCAGGAGCAAATCAAGCGGTATGCGACAGTCAAGCTACTATCTATAGATCTGTAGAAAAAAGTTAGATTCATGTTTTATGTTTTTCTTCACGCTTTATTACATAGTGCTGTTAAATGCACAATTCTGATTAGTCAGAGGATTGTGATTAGATTTCTATAAGAGCAGCTCTGACATTAGTTTAAGCTGTAGTTCATAAATTTATATTAATGCTTCATTAATGTTGAACTTATCATTTCTATAGTAACGAGGCATTCACAGGGACTTGTACGCTGGATATGCATCATAATCTAGGACTAATATAGTGCTTTTTTTAAATGTTAGGAATTTCTATTTAAAATTGTGTTTGTATTTAACAGTGGTTACATATTTATAGTTAGCGTTTATAAAAAGGTCTAAAGTGTCAAGACCTAATTAAGACTTGTTAATATATATATAGAGAGAGAATAAAACTATACGAGTATATGAAACAGATCACTGTGTATTATGATACACATATTACCATTGAAATGAAGTCCATAGTGTCACTTTGATTAAAAAATAATGATGTCGGATGCAGTGGCGGCCGGTTAATAAGGGGCGTAGGGGCGCCGCCCCCTTCAAGTTAGGCAGAGAAGAATGCTACTTTAACATGTAATTATTTAACATTATAATTATTTATTTTAATGATGAAATAAAGTAATTTAGTCACAATTCTGCTGTATTTCTTAATATAATTTATTTACAACTTTAAAAAAATCTATACTGTATTACGTTCATGTGTGTTCGTGTACTCGGGACGCCGGACAAACGAGTGTCTATGTAGGCATGTAAATTTTTGAAAAGCATGTGACTTGATGCTGAGCTCTAATTGGATTTTTTCAAATCATCCTTGGGGCGCAGCCCTGTGTGCCCCGAACCCTCCCACTTCTGTTCTTAGCGAATCAATATTGTTTTTAAATATTTGGGCTCATGTGATTGGACCATTCTCAACGAGTCTTATTAACGGTCAGCAGATTCTTATTAACGGTCAGGAAGGTTAATGTATTGAATAGTGATTGACGTGGAAGTCAGATATATATGAGAGAAAATTCTGTCATTTCTTTGCTAAAATATCCCTTCGCAAGGTGATCAGACGAAGAAAGAAAAAAAGTTAAAGATCTTGGACCAGATCGACCTGATCTTCTAATTAAGCGTCAATCAAGTGATCGCGGCCGAGCTTACACTCTGTGCTTTTCCAGCACTTCTTATGGCTATTTACAGGCCATTATTAAAAGTTTAATTAAAATTTTGTTGACACACATGTAAAGTGTGTATCAGGGCACTGAAGTAGAACTGGTGAAACCTCGGATATGAGCTGCAAGACATCTTCAGGAAACATGGACATTTCTGTATTAGGCTTTTGCTAAGCAACGGCTCAGACGTGTTGACGCTGCCGTAATGCCGTGGCGTGTTTTTAGGGATTTGGACGGAACGGCTCGGTCGCTGAAAGGAGTCGAGTCGGAGAAAAAAGAGCTTAACAGTCTGAGTACTCGACTACAGCAGTCTCTCGAGGTACGTGGCTTCCTGGAACTACTTTAAACATTGATCATGATTACTGACTATTGAGTAAACTGCATACGGAGAGATACACAATTATTGGGGAGAATTACTGTTTGTTTTGGCACGCCGTCAGGTTTAGTTTTGTTGTTGCAGTGTTTAGACATTGTGTTTGTGACCGCTCAGGAGCTGTCTAAGGAAAAGCAGCGTACTCTGGAGATGCTCAAAGAAAAACCGACGGATGGGGTTGACTCTAAGAAGCAAGCTTCCGCTGCTGTCTCTAAATGCCCGAAGCCACAGGAGCAGCTACATGGCAACCTGAGGAACATTGAGGAACACATGATGTTTCTACTCTGTGAAAAGAAGCAAGCAGAAGAAAGGTAAAACATATAGAAATCTTGCTTTTTATTTATTTTTAAAAAATCTTTGCATGTAAATATAGACACTATTTGAACGGTTTGTGGGACATAACCTGGCGGACAAGGAGAGAAGACGAGGAGGAATGTGTGTGTGTGAACAATGACGACTTCACTGTACTAGTCAGTGGGCGCGAGACGCCATTGAGTGACCACGCGTACCGTATGACTGTCACTTTCAAAATGACTGAGCGAGTAGAGCAGCGAATCTGCATCAAATTTTAAATTAAGCTTGAACATTCCTCCGTGGAAACTAGCCAGATGATTCTGAAGGCTTTCCAGGGCGATGCACTGAGTGCATCCAATCACCAGGTGACTCAGTCAACCTACAGAACAGATTTGGCACCCTGCGACTCTTTTCTCAAAACTAAAACCACCTTTAAAAAGGGAGGAGATTTCAGACTGTTGATGAGATTCAGGAAAATATGTCAAGGTAGCTGAGTGTTTTGAACAGTGGAGGAGACGCTGGGAGAAGTGTGTGAGCTTCCAAGGTGTCTACTTCGAAGGAGTCATTGTCCTACTGTATGTACACTTTTCCTTCAATAAGTGTCTCTATTGTTCATATCACATGGCCGAATACTTTCCGGACAGGCCTTGTATATACAGGGAACAAAAATAGTCAAGTACAGTTCTGAGCCAGCCCTCATTTCTTAATATTTTGCCTCTTAAAAAGCCAGACATTCTTGTATTTTTCAATGTACTAGTCTTGAGGAATAGTTGTCCAGGCTTCCTGAATGACGTTTTTGTGGCTCTCATGTTCACTCCAGTCCCTGTACCTGAGCCGTTTCAGAGGAAGGTTTTTTGTTTGTTAAACCACACAATGACCTACAAATCATTGAAGTATAAAAACATTTAACGTAAGGCATGACCCAGTGAGAAACAGGTGCAGATGATGACAGATGATCAGGCCGGTGATTAGTTTACTGCTGATGCTGAGTGGTTGGAACAGACGAGAGGGGAAATGAGGTCGCTGCTCAGGTTGTTGGGCAATGTGCAGTCTGTCACAGTAAAACATTCATTCCCAGTTCTTTCATTTATTCTACAGAATTTAATTTAATTTAGTATGAAGGAATGAAGCGACCTAATACTTTTTCATTGTACCTCATATTATTTATACAGTGGAAGCCCGGACATGGGCTCGTATTTCAAAACACTCGTAAACCAAATCGAATTTTCCCATAAGAAATAATGGAAACTCAAATTATTCGTTCCACA
>JAQMYK010000005.1:3019667-3038528 GCA_030014345.1 Clarias buthupogon
TGTGTGTGTGTGTGTGTGTGTGTGTGTGTGTGTGTGTGTGTGTGTGTGTGTGTGTGTGTCCAGGCTGAGATGGAGTCCAGGGCAGAGTTAGAACGCAGGCTGAAGATGGCCGAGGAGGCTCTGAAGAACCTGGAACAGGGTCTGAATTGTTTGGAGCGAAGCCGAGAGAGAGATGAGAGGATGATAGGAGACGTCAGCCACCTCCGCAGTGAGTCTGCTCAAAATCACGTGATAGTGTTTATAGTCAGGCTGTTCTAGACACTGTAAGTGGTACTGTATCTACTGTTAGTGACAGTCCCGTGCATATAGAACCATTTCACCAGATCGCTGTCGAATTGAAAGTGTTCATTTCTGCAACACATCATAGCATGCAGTAATTAAGTACACACAGTTTGGAGGGACCCCAGCACCACCAAATTGCTACTGTTGGACCCTTGAACAAGGCCCTCAACTGTAAATAATCATTTATTTTTGTGCTAACATTAACACCTTGACGTGTTCATGTCTGCACACGTCACCCCACTATGACATTGATTATTTTCCGATAACAAAATATCTTGGTTGATTGAATGTATTACTTTATCCTGTTAAATTCTAACAAAGATGGAAATGAGACCAAGCAGGAAAACAATACAATTAAGTCACATGTCAAGTCATGTATACTGCTTATCCATCCTGCGTAGGGTCGTAGGGGCCTAGAGCTCATTCAGGGCACAAGCACACACAATCACACTACGGTCAATTTTAGAAAAGACATTCAACCTAGAATTTGGACTGTGGAAGGAAACTGAAACACCTGGAGGAAACCCGACAAACACAGGGAGAACATGCAAACTCCACAGACACAGAGACGAGGCAAGATTCGAACCCCCAGTCCTGGAGGTGTAAGGCAATAATTAGTGTTAATTTAATTCCTGGTTCGAACCCCAAAATAAATGTCAACTTGGTTAAATTTGATTATAAATAACTGCATAATAATAAACACTAATGAAACTATTCAATTAATTTTCTTACCTATATTTTCTTTCATTTGGAGTTACTACTATGTCAATCCAAAAGTAATGGAATATCATATGAATAGGGGAAATGTATATAAAGAGAATTACTTATTGAAACTTTTTAATAAGAAAATTCTCTATTCAAATGGACATTTAAAAAATAAATAGTTTGAATAATATCATGATTCACTCATGGAGAAAAAAAAAGATATGCAAATTCATTATGAATAGTGAATTAATAGGAAAGTTCAAAATCTGTGTCCAGAAATTCAAAACATTCATCTCTAGAGATGATGGAAATTCTAAGGTCGCTAGCATACTGTAAAGTTGATATGTCCAACGTTCATGTTTACCAGGTTAATATTAAGTAAATGAAGCTCTATATTGACCACAGCTTGACAGTTCAGGCAGAATTTTTTAACAATTTCTCAAATGACACCATTAGAATATTGTTTCTTGTCACTTTTGGCCTTCCAAGGTGTAGGGCAATCAACATAGGAACCAGTTCTTCAGAATCTGTTCCATAGTCTGGAACGGGTCATGATGGTTCATTTATTCATTCGTTCTCTACAGCGTTTATCCTGTATGGGGTCGCGGGAAGCCTGGAGTCTGTTATAGGAGACTTCGGGCACGAAGCGCGGTACAGACTGGACAGGGTGCAACAATCCATCTAATGGCACATACAGTATGCACACAAACTTACTCACACACTGCGGGTAATTTGGGAAATGACGCAACCAATGAAGCATGCGAACGCCACAAACACAGAAACAGGGTATCGAACCCTGGACGTCCGGAGGTGTGAAGCCACAGTGCTAACCATAAGCCACCGTCTTTCAGCTGCTTCTGTTAAGGGGTCGCCACAGTAGACCATCCGATCCGCACACACATTGTGGCACAGGTTTTATGATGGATGCCGTTTCTGACACAATCACTCTATTGAGTGGGAATCGAACCAGAATATTTTCATTACTTTTGATCACATGGCAAACATTTGTGAATGTTAAAATGTTTTTAAATCCTGTAGCTGTAGGCCAAGTAAAAATTATTTACCTTCATACCCACAGTTGACCGAACCGTCCTTTTTTTCTGGCAACTGTTTAAAAAAGAAAAGAGAATGAAACAAACTGAAATAAAAGCTCGGATATCCTTTGCTTGCTGAGTTTATGATTTGCCGTTGCTAAAGAAACCTCACTGACATTTTACAAGATGAAGTCATTTTGATTCAGTCCCAGGTGATAATGCTTTTAATCTTTAAAATGTCATCTATGAAGGTAACGTTTGTGATTTTAATTAGATTTAATTAGACAGAAGTGAAAAATTACATGGAAACAGTGACCTTTTCTCGAGTGTTGAGCACATTTGCTATCCAAGTCATGTTTAAGCCTCCTGTCCCTCTCGTCCTCGTCAGAGTTCTTTGAGGAGTGTATCTGTGCTGCAGAGATCGAGGCCAAGCTGCCTGCCATCATGAAGAACTCGGTGTATCTGCACAAAGCCACTGCTCGCCGAATTAAAAGCTTTCGCTTTCAGAGACATGCTGCCAGGCAACACTGGCGTGAGTGGGCACAACCTCAAATTCACAGCACACACACACACACACACACATGATGACACTGTAGCTTAACTGGGATTCTAAAGGGACACTTTATTTCGACCTGCAGGGGACTACACAACGGGCGTTCAAGTCAAACCGGGACTTTCTAGTGCATGAAGACTTTAAGCAGGTGATGAGACTCTTAGCCGCAGTGAAACATTTGAACGCCTGACCTTTAAAAATCGAGGGATATCTTGTCACCAACTTGCGGAAGAGACGCATCAGTCTGTGTGATCTGTACACGCAATCGTTCACCAACACCACTTGCATGTGACAGGAACTCGGCTGGGAATTATTGCCACATCCCTCATACAGTCCTGATGTTTGGGTTATTAAAGGAGTTCCTGGGAGGCCAGCGTTTCAGACGTGAATCAGATAGGAAGTCTGATCGTGGCTCTGGCTTACTGAGAAAACCTGGTATCCAAGCACTAGTGAAACGCTGGGGTAAGTGCATTACTGTAGCAGGGGATTATATAGAGAAATAAAGGGAGTTTTTACTCTCAGAACTGTGTTCTCTCCAAAGTCCCGGTTTGAATTGAATGCCCCTCATTTAGCATTATTGTGATGAAGCACAATAAGTATTATTTATATATTTTTTATCCACTCGTCTTACATGTACAGTACCTTCTTATTCTCTTTGCTTTCTGTGAAACGCAGGGAAACACTCCCAGTCTTTTGCTGGAACACATGGCGGCGAGGCGGCCAGCCTGGAGGACCTGAAAGAGAGCACTCAGCATCTCACCTCGGACAGCTGCTTTAGACAGCACAGCAAGACTTACAAGGCCATCAGCAGACAGGCCACAGTGCAACCTGAGGACTGAGACCGGTGTTGGGTATCGACACCAACCTGGTCTGAGTAAAGACTTGCACACGTTTCTGACAACTTGAACAAAAAGTCGTGAATGACTGATGTTAGGAGGGTTAGAGATTTTTGCGAGAAATCTCTTGCACTAATTATGGGGTTGTTCGACAGACAGAAAACCCTGACGTCTTTATACAGCTGCTTTCTCGGTTGTAATAACTTATTATTCATTCTATTATATATACTGTAATATTATATTGGACAGAGTTCATTCTGTTTCATCACAAATTTATAATCTTCATGTGCTTCCTCTGTGTTCATATTAATTCATTAGAATAATTTACATCATTATGTTTCCATCCTAAGCATTTCTCAGCTCCGTCAGACTGTAAAAATGAATTATTAATATTTACAACATTCCTGCTGTTATATTGGTTTGTCTTCACATCACACTGTACTATATGTTTAAATATAATGTGATACTGTATTTTTGCAGGGCAACATATGAATAATGGTATATTACTGTATATTAAAAAAAAAACACTTCTGCTTAAAACAAAATCTTTGCCTAAAATATATCTTAAATAAATTTCTGATCAATGTGACAATACGTGTTCGATTATCACTTTTTAGTTCGCAAAAAGAATTTTATTTTTAAACAAAATGTATAAAGGTGTCTCAGTGACGCAGTGGTTCCTGCACCTCCAGGGTCATTATACAAATTAAATGTGAAATAAAAGTGAATCTTGGGAGTGTATACACTGGATAAAAAATATAAAATTAAACAAATTACTCATGAGCATCATGCTAAAATAAGTGAGCAAATCAAGTTAAGGAATAAACTTCAATAGATCATTTTTATTCATTTAAATGCTTTGATTAAATGTAATAAATTAATTATTTATTTAACTAATTTACTAGTTTATTACTAGTTATATTTATTTATTTATTTATTTATGAATTAAACATTATGAAAATTACTAAAAGGAACGAAATGTTAAGACAAACAAAATAAATCAAGTAGAAGAAAAACCTTATTGAATTGATTATACTACTGATTTATAATTATTTTAAAACTAAATGTATTAATACCTATGTGAGATTTCTTTTGTCATGCAGATTTACAGTAAAACTGATGCTATATGTTTGATGTATTATTATATATCATCACATCACACTGTACTATATGCTTAGTTTTTTTTTATTTTATGAATAATGGTATATTAATGTATAATAAAATACAGTTCTGCTCAAAAAATAATTACCAAAAACATCTCTGCCATTAATAAATTAGTGATAAATTTGATTATAAGTGCTTGCACTTTTTAGTTTTACAAAATACATTTAGTCATCCACAAAATGTAAAAATGTATACATACTTCAGGGAAAGAAAAACAGTATGAAGTATATTATATATGTATAAAAAAATATACAACAAATAGCAATACATTTTGTATACAAATATTTACAAAGGTTTTTTCGTGTGTATAATGTTTTTGGCTGAGTCTGTGTATGTATGAGTGTACAGTATATAGAAAACAATACTTAATTAATTTGATTATTCTAATTAATTATTTATATTACCTCATTTACTAGTTTATTAGTTTATTTTTTTAATAAAATATAATAAATAAATAATGTAATAAATAAATTAAAATAATGAAAGTAATGAAATGTTAAAACAAACAAACAAGCCATTATTATTTAATAAATTAATCAATAGCTAGGTGAGGATCCATTTGTCATCCAGATTTTCAGTAAAATTGATGATACAGTATGTTTTCTGTATTATTATTATTATTATTATTATTATATTAACTATAGTCCTTTGATACAATTTATTCTCCTACTAAGAATAACACACAGGATTCTGTGTTTACCGTATTACTTTTAAAAGAGCAGAGAATGTTATTGTACGAACTGTACTGTACAGCTACATTAATCTTGACATAAATAAGAAATATTAAAATGCTACATATAAAAATGCTCTGATAAAGAATCTTAAAAAAAAGAACTGGACATAAAACCACTCATTACAAAGTTCAGACTTTATTTTATTTAATCATCCATTCATAGAGCATCCAATCCACATAAACTGTTTTAAGCAGGTTAGATCATTTATTTTAAACGGATCAGTCTGTTAAGTTTGGTTTGTGCACATCCAGCTTCTTCGTGTTGATGTTCTTCTTCTTTTTCTTGGGAGAGCCTAATATTTTAAGTCTTGTGAGTTTTAAAATGTGACGTTGGGCCAACACATACAGCACGTACAGTGACTGGTACACACACAAGCTGATAATACTGCTGCGCTATACAGTAACTAACAGCATCTCAGGTTTATTGTTATAGCACACGGTTTATTGTATTAGGCAACGGCTCCTACTCCGTTTCCCAAAATATTCCATTTTATTTTACTTTTATCCAATAAAAATACCCTGTATAGCCAATCTAAATCGAAACAGCACAAGCATGATGGAGAACATGAAAGCACAATTAATTTCACAGTATACTTTTTGTAAATTTTTTTGGCCAAATAGTGCTATTTTTCCTTTTTTAAATCTGTAACAGAGATCCAGCAATGACGTGTGTCGGTGAATGATAATGACATGGCTGTTGATGTGTCCCGTGTAAAAATTTCCTCCATGTCTGTCGCTGTACTGTAGATGTGCATCAGAAAATATTAACTATTTTAATGCTTATTTAAGTCACTAGTGTTCTAGTCACCACTGTTACAGTTATATAGGAGAGGAATATGAGATCTCAGGTATCAGCAATCTTGTGCATGTTATTGGGAAAAGTCTGCAGCTCACGCAATGGATGCCACCTTCATCATCATCTCCACACCTACATGAAACAAACAAGATGTAAATTTATTTCTTCGATTTTTACCAAGATACCTTTTTAGCAACAGTAGTAAATCACAAGAAATCAGAAAAATAGAAAATGTTACCATCATACCACCCTTACCCTTATGGGTGTGCTATAGTTTGAAGGCTCATAATGTAAACACAATAAAAAAACAAACAAACAGACAAACAAAAACAAACAATGCTTTTCATTAGTGACATAACGAAAATGTGTTGCTTTAACATCACTTGATCTTTTCATTAAAAAAAAATTATAAATCAAGCCTACGATTTTTTCATGTCAGAAGTGAACATCGTACACTGTTGTTGAACATCGAACAACAAGTGTACACCGTAATCATGCCACAGCGAAATGCACTCACTATCCAATCACACCCCTAAGAGTATACACAGTACAAGAAATGAAAGAAGTATACATCTCGACACATTGTCCCTGTACTCGATGTCTTTGTAGTTTTTGTCCTTTTTAATCTATAAGAATTGCAATAGCTGAAGCAAACTTAATCAGATATTGTGCCAAGTTGAATTTTTTGAATGTTTTTACATCAAGTTGTGTTATGATTGGTCAGAGGCATACCTGTTGTTGGCGAGAAGTTTGTAAAATTGAACTGTGTGAAAAAAACTAATTCCGCTTTTCGTACAGTAAAATTCCATTGTGGATGTGAAATGTTCTATTGGGAGGTTACTGGTTTGAAAAATACTTTTGATATGTTTGTTCGGGAAATTCATCTCTAGTGTGGCCTTTTATCATCATGTTTTTATGTAGTACAGTGGAACCTCGTTATACGAATTTAATTCATTCTGGAGTAGTTCTTAAGGTGAAAATTAATATTGCGATATGAATTTTCAGACAGAAAAAAAAGTAAATTCCGATAATTCGTTCCAGCCACTCAAAAATATTACTAATATTTAAAAAATGGAGGGGGGGGGGGGGGTGTTTGTTTTATGTAACACCCCCCCCCTCCATTTTTTAAATATTCAAAAAAAGAAACGTGCGAAAAATCACGTAGCTTTTGAACGCATGCCGAAGGCAACATTGGTGGTTTGATTCTTTAGAATGAGCTTTCGTTGACTCAAAAATTTTAAACTAAATTCACTTCACTTAAACTAGCTTTCCACTGATGCAATAAAATGTATGACCTGCTCCCGGACGTACACGCGACCTAACCGGTATTTCAAAATCAAAATCAAAATTTCAGTTCTTAAGGCGAAAATCCATGACTAAAACTTCATGAAAGTGTCAAAAAAGACATAAAATATAACGAATCACACAATTCATCACAGCCAAATTTATCATCCATGTCAAAATCAATCACCTGTTGATTCTAAGCAAACGCGAGCATGGACTGTAGGTTTTGCTTTTCAGTGTAGCATGTTGTTTGCATGTTACAAATGAAAAGTAGTACTCGTACAGGCTCAGGAAATACAGCGCCTTGTCAGGATATGAATTGCAAATTCATATACAGTAAGGTCATAATTAAATACTGCTCTGCAATACTCATTGCAATTTTCCATTTAATTTGATTCAATAGGGCAAATGTTTATTGTTAAGTATTAAGTATTAAAAGCTACTAAAGTATCTAATAAACATTGAAAAGCTGTGTAACTTGTCTTGTTGATTGTTTAAAGTTCACATCTTGTACAAAGTGATAATAATTTTTTCCCTTGTCAATCTTCAGCGCTACACTCCAGTCCAGTAGGTGGCAGTAATTGCACTAATCACCGATAAACTTAAAAGAAGAAAAACAGATAATCTCACAAAACAAGAGGATTATGCAAGTGCTTTATGAAAGATGCAGTACTACTTTTTAAGATTTAAATCGTTTGTGATATATTATAAAATTCTGAAAAATGCTGCTCACGAGTATTCAACCCCGCAAGTGTCTGAAAAATATTGACGACACATATTGTTACCGTACTTACTAGATTTTACCTGTGAAATGTTAAAACAGCTCACGTTTTCTGCACAAAAACCACCTCATTTGAACCGTCATTGAAGAGACTGTGAGTCTGAAGGAAAGGAGTGAAAATGAAGACTAAGGAGGATTTTAAGGAAGTTAGATAAAAGATAATTGAATTTCACAACTTAGCGATGAGTTGTAAAATTATATCTTGAAGGTTGAACATCCCATTAAGCGCTGCTGGATCAATAGTGAGGAAGTGGAAGTGGAAGCTGCATTACACCACTCAAGCGTTACGTAACTGCAAAATTATAGGACAGAAACTGGTGAAGGGAGCCAAACTGTCAGCCAGGAGGTGTTAAACAGTACTATTACTGAGAGTGGAGTAACCACACAACAGTTTGAGGAAGAAGAGGAGAAAGAAACTGACGCTCAAGATGCCAGATGAAACCACAAAAGTGTTCCAGGGTGCGTGGATTTGTCTATTTGTTTGTCTGTCTGTTTGTTTTTATGTCATGAGACCAAGGTCAAGGTATTTGGTGAGTACAAGTTTTAAAACATAAAATAATGCAGGCCGTATACTGAATTACATCCTTAACTGCAGTGAAATGTGGTGGTGGCAGCATGAAGTGCTAGGAATGATTTTCATGCATAAGAACTGGTTAAAATCAACAGTACACAACTAATCCCATCTATCCAATCAATCTGCGGCACAACGTTCATCTATTCACAAGAATCTCAAACAAATTTGCCAGGAAGAATGGGCAATAAAGTGTCCAAAAACTGGTAGGAACATAATTTAACATAAACGACCAGTCAAATGTTGAGACACACTTTCTAATTCAATGTTTTTTTTGGTTTGTTTTATATTTATTTTCTACATGATACAACAATACTAGAAATAAAAAAAATAAAAAACAGGAAATAACGCATATGGCATTAGGTAATTAAATAACAACAGTAAATGTCAGTTATTTTAAGACACAACATTTAAAGGTCAGCTGTTCTGGAACAGTTCTTACAAGAACAGTATTGTGTCGAATGCATTTGCAAAAACCCGTCAAACTGTCTCTCATGAAGACCTTCCCAGGAACGCAAGACCAAAACTGACCTCTGCTGCAGTGGAGACGTTCATTTAGAGTCACCAGCCTCAGAAATCACCAATTAACAACCAGCACCTCAGATTAGAGCCGTTATGAAGCTTTACAGAACAGAAGTAGCAGATATACATCTCAATATCAACTGTTCAAGAGTTTCAAGATTATTGTGTATTTTGGATCAACGCCTTCAGCATTGTTTTACAGAGTAGAAATAAAAATCAGGAAAGACCATGGAAATAGAAGGTGTTCAAACTTTTGACTGGTAGTGTATTTAAAGCTGTTATTGCAGCAAAAGATGTTTAATTCTTAACCATGCAGGATTTTCCAGTTTTTCATTTAGTGGCTTAGTGCTGAGGATCATCAACCTTGCATCCCCTGTCCTGTGCATATCATCTGTAGAAATCTTGTTTGAAATCTAGACAAAGCTGATGACTTTTATACTATTACAAGTAGCTGAATAAAATCAAAGGTTTTGTCCCTTTAATCAGGATTTTAGTGGCAGCCAGCAGTATCATTCTGTACTCTGCTTCTGCCCCCTAAAATTGTACTTTGATATGGTGCCACTTTGGTCTGTCAGCAGTAAGAAAGCACAATTCTAGCTCCAGCTCTCACCCACTCACATTTCGCCTGATCCCTTGGGATTTCATCAAAGGCCCAGGCCACTGTCTCCATTGCACATTGCCATGGCAACTACTGCATAAAAAATGTCTCTCATACTCTTCTCCATTTCTGCCTCCCTTTTTTTTTTTAGTCATGAAGATTGTGATTGCACAAGTTATTATTTTTCAGCTGTAGTACGACCCCATTTTTACATTTGTAAACACAATAAAAACAAGCACTTAAGCCTTGACACTATGGGATATGGGATGGGAATCACCAATCACCCCCCCCCCTCCCCCGATACAATATTATCACAATATCTAGATCACATTTCC
This sequence comes from Clarias buthupogon, assembly GCA_030014345.1. Classification (NCBI taxonomy): domain Eukaryota; kingdom Metazoa; phylum Chordata; class Actinopteri; order Siluriformes; family Clariidae; genus Clarias; species Clarias buthupogon. The sequence continues at coordinate 3,029,862 of JAQMYK010000005.1, forward strand.
CCCCCCCCCCTTTTTTTATCTTTACAATTTTATTTTTTTACTGTCATCCACATCATTAATATTAACAAATTTAGCAAATAATTCACTCTTACCACACAGGATGAAAATGTGCAAATAGTTTAGAGTGCGCCACCTGTATGATTATAAAGAAACAATAACGTTTTACTGCCTCAAACGCCTGCAAAGTCTCAAAACTCAACTTGACAGTCAGCATGCGGGTTAAGTGGATGCGAGCATGCGGGTGCTTATTGATTCTAATGCGCGTGATTTTTAACTAATTAGGGTTTGAGACTGGTGTAATTTGCGTAATTAGTGGGTTTGAGACTAATTCTTTCAGAGTTTGGAGAAAAAAGCAGACCTGAGACTTTTAACACCATTTGATAATGTAACACCATAAAAATGCGTTTCTGTTGCTCCACTTGGAAGCTTCTTCACTCTGTATAGAATCGTTTATATCTGAGGCTGAACGGCCGATCACCAGTGACGCCCAATCAAACTGAAAACCACCCAATTCTGGTCACTGGCGAACCAACCAGTTCATCTTTATTATAGATGTAAAAATTTATTTTAAAAAGAGTCAATTTTGGACTTAGTGTGATTCATAACCAAATCAACCCCCCCATCTTTATGTGTGTATGTGTGTAAAAGAGCAATAATCCATGGGTGTTGTATTATATATTCTCCTTGTACATACATTTGCATATACCTGCAGGAATGTGATAACTTAATTTGAAATTCATGGGATTTTCATGATAAACATGAAGGCTCTTCATGTTCAGACTATTGCTTCTTTGACTAAATAATTAAGGAAAATTCACATAAAATGAACATACAGTACCCGATTGTGAGAGAATGCACGATGTCAGCGCAGTTTCGTGGATCCTGATGCTGAACCAACACTTCGCTGCTTCATCAGAAACTGAACTCTGCTGAGGTCACTCTTTGCTACGTCCTCGCGCAAACACTGTTTTGTCAGCATTGTCTGTCACACGTAGGCAAGTCCTGGTTTACCGTCAGCAGTTGTCCGATGGGGGTTCCCTAGTAGAAAGATGCTTTCTTCTTGCATCTTTTGACGCACTCTAGACTCTCCTTTGTTCAGATTTATAACAAAATAAGTCTTCAATGATGAAACGGTGACTTGCTAACTAGTAAACGACAAACTCTTTATGAACAGTCTTCAGATACATTTAGCTATTTGCCATGTTGGAAAAACAGGCATACCACTGCAAGCGACTCACCCACACACAACCAGCAAGCACTGGGGACAAAACGAAGAGAAACGTATTTCATTCATGATAAATGGATCAAAAGTTGGAAGAAAAAAAAAACATGACTTTGTGAAGAGATATGCTTCAGCAAAGCTGTGGGTCCATTTCTGTGATGAGGATTTCTTCCATGGAGGCTCAAGCTGCTCGTTTCCCGTAGTAGGTCTCACTTTTCATCCAAACTAGCCTTTAACTGTGCTTCCAGGACCATCTTGTCAAAGGTGCGCTGGTTGGTCTCTTCTCGTACTCGGTCCCGGACATGGAAGGAGGCACGTGCTACGGAGCGGGCACTTTCTAACACGGCACGTTTTTCACGGAATATTTGTTCGCTTTTCTCTAGCTTGCGCTCTATTGATTGGAGTAACTCCAGGCGCCTCTGCTTCTCCTCCTCCTCCACTTTCTGACGATTTAGTCGTTGAAGACGTTCCTTCTCCAGTCTGTTCTGGACAGCACGTTGGGCTTTTTCTCTGGCCCTCTCCTCTGCTACCATGGTGGCCTGCTCTGCCCGCTTCACTGCGTCCCTTGCTCGGGCCTCCATCTGCTCTTTCTGTTGCCGCTCACGCTGCTCAGCAGCCTTTCTTGCTTTCAGGATCTGCTGTTCTTCACGCCTGGCTTTCTCCCGTAGCTCTTGCCCTCGTTGCCCTTGTATCTGCTCGTAGTTCTCCAGCGAGCGGCTCAGCTTGTGTTCCGCTGTCCGCCGTGCTTCCTCACGCTCATCTGATTCTCGGCGCTCAATCTCCTGAATGAGAGCTGTATGCCGCCGCTTTTCAGCGCGATTGAGTCCACGAAGCTCCTCCAGCCTCTGGTGCTCTCGCTCCTGCCTCTTCAACTCTGCAATGGTCAGCTTCTCTTTGATGAGCACCTTCTCATGTTCCAGGATAGAAGCCCGCTCTTCTTCCAAGGACTTTAGGGTCTGCGCTTGCATGGCCTTCTTCAGCTTTTCCTCACGAGCAGCCTGCTGAAGTTTCTGTAACCTGCTTCGCTCTTGTTGCTCAGATAATTCCCGCCAGCGCTCTTCATTTTCAGCCACCCGGCGTAACTTGGCCGCTGCTGCCTCTCGTTCCTGCTGCCCAAGTCTCCGCTGCCTGGTGGAAACCTGTGACTGCCAAGCTCGCTGACACTGTAGCACCACACGTTGTTTATCGCGGTCTTCGCGTTCACGACGCAGCTCCTCTATCCGCCGTTCGCTGTCCCACTGCAAATGTGCAACATAGCGGGTCTGACTCATGATATCTTCTTCTTGGTACCTGGCTAGCATTAATGCTGCAATCTTACGGTCACGTTCCGGTACAGCCATGAGACCTCGACGCCTTACCTCTTTCACAATGCGCTCTACCTTCTGTGTAGTCTGCGGAGAGTGGCTCAGATCCCCTAAGCTTAAGCTTCGGCCCATCAGAGAGTTAAAGGTGGCTAAGGTGCGAGCACGAGGACTGGAAGTCTTAACCCAGTGATCCCGTGCACCTTCCCAGCTATAAGAGGAGGATGCTGACTCTGAAGAGGCACACGTGGTTGCTGTTGCTGTTGTGGTGGTGGTTGAAGTATTAGAAGAGCTAATCGCTTCCCTTCTTCTTTGTAGGGATTCTAAAGAATGGCTTCTTTCTCTGACTCTTGACATGGACATAATGTGCCCATTGTGCTGAGTAAATGGACTAGTGATGCCATTGGCAGGGCTTTGTGCTGCCGATTTTGCCACAACTGGCGCAAGTGATGATGACATCCTTGAAAAGGTCGGAAGCTTTGGTGTTGACCTGGGAAACGTATTTGCAGTCTTTGTTGGGGTACTAGATGTTTTTTTGGGCACTGGTGCCCCTGTTAATGATGCAGTTGATTTTGGAGATATGGATCCTTGAGTCCGTTCAGCAGACTCAGCAGCAAGTAATTTAGGCTGTTTTACAGATGGCCTTTTAACAGTATGCCCAGTGCTTACTGGATTTGCTGTTAAGGACTGAGTTGTAATTGTTTTAGCCGACGAACTTGCACATGGAGCAGATGTTTTTGCTAATTGCTCTGAAGACTGAGGTGTGGTTTTTGAGACAGGATGTGACACTGGTGTAGTATTTAGTTTTGATGGACCCCTGCTAGCAGGTGACTTTTTGGCAATGGGACCGGAGGTAACAGAACCCTGACCGGTTTGCTTAGTCACTAGAATGCTGGTTGTATCTTGAGGCTTATCAGAATTTTGTGATCTACTACCGTTGTTTAGTGCTACCTGGAGGGCCTTTCTTTTCTCCTCTTGAACTATTCTTTCTCGTTCATCTCTGCACTGCCTGAGCTTAGCATGTCTGTTCTTTTCGTATACTTCAAACATCCCTGTGGCTACACGCATGCTATGACCTGGTGCCTCATGTGCAAAATCAGACAGTAGTCGAGGCAGAAGTTCGACTGGTTTGACTCCACAACGTGCGCATGCCTCAAGCGAACGAGGGCTGGTCAGCACATAACGGCTGCCTTCTGCAACTGGGGAATCAAAGTTGTAGAGGTCCAGATGTAGCTTAGGATGTTCAGGTTCACTGTTCTGTAACTGGCTAACTTGAGGGGTTTGTTCAGGCGCAACTTGTTCTTGGGGTTCTTGTTCTTGAGGGTCAAGTGCAGTCTTTTCCTTTTCCCGATCTTCATCCTGCTCAGGTAGACAGGGGGCTTCAGATGCTGCAGCCGGGGTCTCAAAATATGGACGTTTGATCTTATTCTGGTCCTCGGGTTCCAGTGGATCCACCATGGTGAGCTGTGCGGGAAGCAGAAGAGAGGAAAGAAAATGTTTTAGGTGAGGTATTGCTTGCAGTGATCAGTGATCATAGTATAAGGGTAATTTAATACAGGTTTACAGGATGCAACCTAAATGTCATACAGTATGCACAGTGAGTTGCATAAGTATTCACCCCCTTGACTTTTTCCACAACTTTTATAATCTGGAACTGAAATGGATTCAATTTATATGACATGAATCTAAAGAAGAAGAAAAAATCATAATATTGAATACTGATGCTTCTCTAGCTAATGCAGCTTAGTGGTTAGCACTGTAGCTCTGCATCTCCGGGGTGGGGGTTTGACTCTCCCTTCCGTACTGTGGATATTTTATGTTCTCCCCATGCTTGGTGGGTTTCCTTCAGTTATGTTGTGTATGCTTGTGCCCTGTGATTGGTTGGCAACCCATCCAGGGTGTACACTAATTTCCCTGGGGTTGGCAAAACCCTTTACAGGATAAGTGGCATAGATTACCTCTGTTGGGCCCCTGAGCAAGGCCTTTAACCATCTCTGCTCCAGGGGCGCCATATCATGACTCACCCTGTGCTCTAACCCCAGCTTTCTAACAAAAGACTTTTACTGTCCGGAAATTTTAAAGAGGTTAACTCAAATAAACTGACTTCAAATGTATGATTTAGTTCATTAGGTGTTACATTTAAGATTTACTATATTCAACTAATTTTTTCCTTTCATTAATAAATCATTATTTAATAGTCAACTATTTTGATATCACATCAAAATTATGGGTATCTTTTGAAGATTTTAATCCCTAATAAATCCATTTCAGTTCAAGTTGTAACAAAATCTGAAGGAACTCTACAGAGTGAATACTCATACAAAATACTGTCGGTCTATTCTCATTATCTGCCCTGCAAGTGCTAGAAAGGCTTGAGTACATTTTCACAATTGCATTAGGTCCACCTGCATACTGTACTGGATAGCAATATCAAAGTTCATTTATTGTCATTATGAACATGCTGACGCATGAAAAGAAACAAAAATTGTCATGCAGTATTCCACAATAAATAAATGTATATAATTTAAAAACCTAGAAATACATAAGATTGATATGAGCAATAAAACCTATTTATCTAATAATTCTCTATCTACACTAATTCTGTTTATCTTTACATACACAAGTGCAAAAGTTTGTATACACATAAGACATACTGTAATGGAGACATTTTCAATAACCAAGTACCAAAATCTAGTGCAATTGTTCTATTCTTACATATAAATTACTCCATTGGGATATAATAGGTATATGTATTTTCATCTTTAATCCTGAAATACAACAAGGTTTTCTATGGTGGTTGGTACTGTATACTGGAAGTCCACCTTTAAATGTCACTTCAAATGTCACTATTACAACATAAATACTGTACTGCACAATGAAATGTCCATTAATGCCTCTAGTAAGCTGTTGTGCCATTGTCTCTACAAATATATATTTGATGTCAATTTTGCATTATGTTTGTATTCCACTCATTCACTCATCGTCTATACTGATTTATCCTGTATTCAGCGTTGCAGAATCAAACCCGGACCCTGGAGATGAGAGGCTACGGTGCTCACCACTAAGCCACCGTGCCGCCTGTTTGTATCTATATAAATAAAAGAATGTTTCTGTCTGTAGATTGGTCAGAACTCGATATCTTTCATGTTTCATACATTGGAAGACCCAAAACCAATCTCAGAAAAATTTCTGTGAATATGTCTGTCCAGCCAGATTCTGTCACAGCATCATGCAAAACTGTCAGGAAAGAATTTCATGGATTGTTGTCAGTCCTTGGCTATTTGCCTGAAGTTACACCTGTGCCATAAATGAAATCAAAATGTTGAGTAGAAGTAAAGTTATGAACAGTTTTGTGCCAGATTACAAATCAGAAGTTTTGACAGCGTAACACACTGTGGGCGTGTCTTAAATCGACCGCTGGACAGTACTGGATAGTACTTAGATATCTGCCTGAGATTTTACCTCCACCATAAGTGAAATTAAAATGTTGAGTAACATGTTATGATGTTAACATGTAAGATGTTATGAACAGTTGTGTGCCAGATTTAATAATTTAGTTAATTCATATTAATAATCTAATTAGTTCATATTTTTACTGTTGAAATAACAGTGCTCAAGTGGTATAAGTCTAATTTAACAAACTGGAGTTGACAAAACAAAATCTTTATTGTTTATCTACTTTTTTTGATTTCTCATCTGGGATTCACTCTCTGATTACCGAACAGGGATTTGTATTGTATTTGTCTGATGACGAAAGATGTACAACTTAGTGTAAACAAGGCATAAGATACTCAACCTTACAAAATCTTATTTTTTGTATTTATAGGTTAGACAGAGAGTTCTGCTGTACAGAAAGACAGACAGACATGTACTGTATGTGGGCTTCAACCTGAAATAATCGAAATAAATTCCATCTGTTCTGTAACAATTCCATAATCTACATGTAAGGGGCATGAAAACTTTTACCCTAAACTGTACAAATGCCACTGTAGTAGCAGCATATCAAATTCAAAATTAAAATTTTATTTGTCACATACACAGTCATACACAGTCATACACAGTACGATATGCAGTGAAATGCTTATACGACTGCCCGTGACCTTAAAAAATGTTTAAAAAATAATAATAATAATAATAATAATAATTAATTAATTAATTAATTAATTAATTAATTAAGAAAAAACAAGAAATAAATAGTAGAATAAAATAAAATAAGATAAAATAAGAGTAGGTTTGGCTATAGAAACATAAGAAAATAGAACAAAATATAAAATTTTCAAAAAATATATGAGAAACTTATCTGTACAAATGTAGACAAAAATAGCAATAAATTTAAATGGAAATCAAAATGGAAATATTGATTCTATCCATCCATCCATCTAGGAACCTCTGTAGTCCAACTAGCGACCGTGGAGGCCAGTGGTGACCGTTGTATTTATTCCCATTTTGCAAAAACGTGGTAGTCAATATTAACACACTATGGACAATTTGTGAACACCAGTCTGCATGTCTTTGGGAGGAAACCCACCAAGCACTGGGAGGACATGCAAACTCCATGCACACACAGACCTGATGCGGGAATCGAACCCAGGACCACTAAGCCACCGTGCTCTAAAATGGAAATAAACACAATGGTAATGGTACAGTGGACTACAGAGGATCCTAGATGGATGGATGGATGGGTGGACATAACAGGCCTACTGTTTGTACACACTGGATTTAATCCCATCACACACACACACACACACACACAAAAATCACGTTAACACCTGAGCAGGTTTATGTTACATACTGTACACGTTACAACCAGACAATCCCGGTAAAGCTTATATAATAAGAGATGAGGCCTAACCCAGGCCCACGCGCTGTGCACTATAGCAGAAGAGATCACACACACACACACACACAGAGATCAGGAGTACTGTGTGTATAAAGAAGCGTCGCGTCATGTATATAGACTGATCCTGAGACGGTGCTGTACCTCTCGGCTCGGTGATGATCAGACGGAGCGGTGTGCAGCGCGAGGTGTGCGCTCCTGCGTGCAGCCCGCATAGTCCGCGCGCGCTCAGGGGCACCGCATCTCCGCGCCGAACCCGGAGCGCGCGCGCGCACAAACACACACACAAAGAGAGAGCGAGAGAGAGAGAGAGAGAGAGAGAGACGCGCGCGCGGGGCGGGGTTCCCTCCTCCGAACTGAACAGATCCGACCTGATCAGAATCCCGCCGAACACCAGATCCAGCGCTGGGTTACAGACTCTACACCCACACAAGGCAGCCTGAGTCTGTGTTGTTACATCGGGTCTGGTCCTCCTCCTCCTCCTCCTCCATCCTCCCCCCCCCCACACACACACTCTACATCATCATCATCATCATCAGTCTCCACCTGCATCCGAACTGCGCCTCCTACTGACAGCACAGTGAAAATACTCATCACACAAAGCAGCACAGAGTCTCTGTTACAGCCTTCTGATTCTCACAAACCCCAGTTTAGAGAAATTATAACTTATAGAAAGACATTGTCTATACGAAAATAAAAATGAATAAAACTATTTTATTGTTTGTTTGTTAGTTTGTTTGTTTTGGAACTGTACAGATGAATTATTGGTTTGTTTATTAATTGACTGTAAAATGTATTCTATTTTAAGTCTACTCGTTTTTGTTGTTGTTAAATGAATGTTTTATATATTATTATACTGAAATATATTTTTATTTGCTACAATATTTTATGTAGTATATTTTATATTTATAGCAGTCTTATATATGTTTAAACATACAAAAAAAAAGTATAACACTCGATTGATGTAATTAATATTAATATTACATATGGTAAATTAGCAATATTGATCTGTTCACTCGTGCACAGATGCACATACCCCGGTACACTGTAGACCGGACACTCATGGACATTGCACATTTGCACATACATGCACATTTGCACCCTTCCTGGACATTTCCATTTATTTAAATTTTTATTTCCATTTAAATTTGCTATTTGTCTTTTGTACAGATAACTTTTTATATTTCTTATATATTTTTTGAAAATGTTTATATTTTGTTCTATTTTCTTATGTTTCAGCTAAATTTACTCTTATTTTATTCCACTATTTATTTCTTGTTAATTGTTTCTAAATTTTTAAGGTCACG
>JAQMYK010000005.1:3054386-3066967 GCA_030014345.1 Clarias buthupogon
TCATTCATAGTTTTGATGCCTTCAGTGAGAATCTACCAATGTAAATGGTCATGAAAATAAAGAAAACACATTGACAGGGAGATGAGATGGTGTGTCCAGACTTTTGGCCTGTACTGTATATGTATATTGGATTAATATGGCACTCACAAAGAATGCTTAACTAGAACCAGTTTCGACAGAAATAGAATAGATGAATAGATAAATGTGTTAAACTTAATGACAGGAATAACAGGAATGTATTCAAATATGAATATTTTTTTGGGCCGGTAAAAAGATATAGAGTGTTGTGAGTGAGCTGCCTTAGTGACGGCCCGGTCAGGGATGCAGAGGTTTAAATTAGGCTACTAGTGTTTAAATATGTGAGAAATATTAATTGTTTTTATGTTTTGGATAATTTATTCTAAATTATGGGATGCAGGTGGAAATGAAGCAGCAACTACCTGAGTGGAAGTTAAAAAAAAAAAAAGTTCCACTCACATCTTTAGTAAAAATCTTATACTGTAGTTACAATCTTGAGTGATGTAGGTGAAGTTAATGAAGTGACGAGGCAGGAATGTTAATTGTATCATAAACAATATCACAAGATTTATGTTAACTTCATAGATAAGTTATTTTAACTTATTTAGTTTATCTGGGGCCACAGTGGGAGGGTATTTTAAGTAATAATCATAATAATAATCATAATAATAATAATAATAATAACAATTGCTTCAGGCCTTATTTCATTCTTAAAATAGATACAGGTGTATTAAACAAATACAGCTACATTGTCATTGAGTTATACATATAGTAAAGAGGGATATTGTATCAAGGATTTATTGCATAAATGATTCATTAGACGAAGATGACAAAGATGATATTCATTAGACGAAGATGAAATTCTGATGATGTGAAAACCAGTGCTGTTGATTGATTTGAATCACTTGCGTTTATTTACATTCTGGAAAAGTGAGTAAATCAAGAGAAGAGATCTGATGAGAACGCAGTAAAGAGATGTACCGGCTCTGTAATACTGTATGTAACGCGTATGGAATTATGTAGTGCATGAAAAAGTGTTAATCACTAGAAATTTATATTGAATAAAATAAAACTAGAACATACACTACCGTTCAAAAGTTTGCGGACACTTTCTAACTCCACTTTCTAACTTTTCTAGTTTAGATTAATAAAGGCACTTTTTGAACACCTTGGGTTTTTCAGTAGTGTCACCAAGATAATAGCATCATCATCATCATCATCATCATCATCATAAAGAAGCTCTCTGAGCTTTAGGATTTTCTACAGAATTCTGAAATAAACCAGTTAAGCAGTGCATTAGTCCGCGTCATGCTGAACATTTCTGTGGATCACAGACATTAAACAGACAACCTGACCAGAGACCTTCTTGTTGATCGTTTTTTGCTGTGTGGCCGGTCTTACTCCAGACAACTTGAGTCTCGCACATGTGTCTGTGTGGGTGTGTGTTTAACTGATTTGTGTTCTCCCTTGTACTTGATTTTTTGGGCCAAAACTTTAAATGTCGGTTCCTTGAACGGTTCTGCGCTTGGACTGCATTCTGCTTCATTTGGACATTGCTTTGGATAAATACACTTGCCAGATGAATAAATGCAAAGGTGAATATAACTGTCCTGTAAGTGCTGTAGTAGGTGCCAGTGGGGGGAACAGAAAAATAAATAAATCCTGGCAAGTGAAATTGAAAAAAATACATTCGGTACAGTTGTAAAATATAATGTTTTAATTTAGAGACCATTGATTTCTAATTTTTGAAGCATTAATTTCACGAAAGAAACGAAATAATCTGTGAATTAAAGGAATAAGACAATTTAAAGCTCACAGAAAACTATTCAGTTTGAAGAACATTGTTTGCGTAACAGTAAATCTCCCGAAAATAAATCTTAAATGAATGTTCCCGTATTTAATATATTTTCACTCAATGCGATATCAAGACATCGTGAATAAAAAACAAAGCAAGACCATCTGGGCATTTGGCTGTATTACAACGAAATATGATCATATGTTTCAGAGCAAACATCGAAAACCAAAAGATTCTACTTGTGATTTCATCTCCATAGTATAATTTAATCCTGGCCACTGGTTTGTAAAAAGCTCCACAAGAACAGATTCACATCTGTGATAGATGCTCGAATATGTTCTGTTCTTTAAAGTCAGTTTAGCGTGTAAAATTTTCCATGACAAACCCCTGAATAATTCATTTTTTACTCAAATCTGACTCAAAACAACGTTACGGATTCCCGGCCTTGTGATTCCCAGGCCTTAAAAAAAAAAAAAAAAGAAAAAAAAAAAGGCAAACGAACGAACGATGTTTTCATCAATCTGTTTCACGTTGCTTTAAATGGAGGTCGCGCATTTGTTTAAGCCCCCATTAGAGAAAGCTCACATCAGGGTCATAAAAACTAACGTGTAAATTACTGATGAGCTCAGACGCCGGGACTCCGGCATACCTGTGTAAGTGCATCACCGAAAGCCTTGTAAAGCTGTACGGAGAACAAAAGCAGACGGGCAAGTGTGTGTGCGTGTGCGTGTGTGTGTGCCAAGAGTGCATTCTCCTAGTCTTACAGATACCGAGTGCAACTCTTCTCGTTTCCCACCTCTCTTTTTAATTAGTGCTCTTCAAAAAACACCCAAGCTGCAAATGCACAGTGTGTGTGTGTGTGTGTGTGTGTGTGTGTGTGATAGAGAGAAAGATTGAGTACGTTCTTGTACATGTAGTATAACTTTTTACAGCCTGCTTTTAACAGTGTCTTCTCTTGTGTGACTTACTGACTCTTTCCACCAAAAGACAGAAGGCAGACAGCTCTGTTGGACCGAGTCTCTGAAAAAGAGTGAAAGACTGAATGATGGAGAAGGTGTGTGTGAGCGCGCGCGAGAGAGAGAAAGAGAGAGAGAGAGAGAGAGAGAGAGAGAGAGAGAGAGAGGATAGAAGGCTGGCTGTGTACTCGATACACAATGAAAGACAGCTGGGATTTGGATCAGGGAGGCTTTTTGACACAGAGAATGTGTTCTGGGTCAGTGCTAAGGCATTTTGCTGTAGAGAGATAGCGCTGGGTATCAGCTGAGTGATATGGCACACTGTGGGAAACGCCGGCGAGATCGCCAGCCTCCCAGAGCCTTCTATTACAACAGGATAAAGCACGCCGTTTTTTGTTTTTTTTCCCCCTCGAGAAGTGCAAAATCTCATTGCAAAATCTTTTTATTTTTTTTCCGTCACATTTGTTATTTGTTAAGCCTCATTACATTTTATGAAACACGACAAGATATAAGAAGCCAGGGGCTCACTACAGCAACCTGACCTTACGCGACGTGTGCAGCAGGAATTATAAGGGAAAATTGTGATGGATGTGAGAAAAGCGACGGCTGATAACTTTTAATGATTTATTCTTCTGGGTCTGTGTAAATATTTTAGTAATGCGAGCATATTTCATCGGACTTTTCATACAAGCGTGCAGTACTTGTGGGAAGTCTTCCACATTTACAGACATTTCTTTTCGTCAGGTCTTAGCCTTTTCTTGGTGAGAAAGTGAAGAAGAAGAAGCGAAGACAAAGAGGATTTGAGAAAATGTTTTTGGGGTGACATGAAAGATTTACTGTACCCCATATGCTCAAACCGCTCTCAGACACTACAGTAAAAACATACTTTGTGTGTAATAAGCGTGCATGTTTCCTTGATCAAGCAGAAGTTTTTTTTTTTTAATCTCCTCTCCTCTCGATGCTCTGACCCGATTTTTGAGTAATAATGGACTTTAATGGGTTTCAGGGTCACCAACAGCAGACATGAGATCAGGGAATCAAACAGACAGTTATGGAGATGTTAGAAATGAATACAATGGTTGTAAAAGCAGAAAAAGCAGAAGATATGCAATATAATGTGTCAATTTATTGTTCCATAGTGCTGCAGTTTTTTTTTGTCTTTTCTCAGTTGTATAAATCCATTTCTCAAAACTTTACACACAAAGCACTTTTGCCAAAACTGCACACATCTCATGCAGAATGTGTTCATCTATTCCAAACCATGTTCTTTCTTTTCCATCAAAATGATTAACACAGGCGTCACATGAATAGGATTTATTGAGGACTGATTTCACCGATAAAATTGAAAACACAAGAATCAAAAGACATATGTTCAAATGTACAAAATTGTGTAAAAACAGTTATTTATTTATTTTTAAAGTTTTGGTGTGTTAGCATCTTGCACCTCCAGGTTTGATTCCCAGCCATGTTGGATTTTGCATGTTCTCCATGAGCTTGATGGGTTTCCTGCGGTTTTCCAGTTTCCTCCCACCGTCCAAAGACATGCAGATTAGACTAACTGGCTTTCCCAAATTGCCCATAGTGTGTGAATGAGTGTGTGGCCTGCAATGGTTTGGCACCTCATCCAGGGTGTACCCGGCCTTATGTGCTAAGTCTCCTGGGATAGGCTCCAGCCCCCCTCCCCCGGGTCCCTGTATGCAGGGTTAAGCGGTACAGAAGATGATGAGTGAGAGTTTCGGCGTTCTTTGCTTTTTCAAGTGGTCTTACAGCACTCCACATCAATGATAGCTACCAACCAGGGCGAGCGTAGCCAAACGTATGCTTTCACCGAGGCACGTGAAGCCGCTGACCGCATCTTTTCAACCTGTTAGGGTTCGTTATTCCACGTTTGGAGGAAAACGCTATCCGCCCTTTCTGCTTGCATGAGCTCATAATTTGCCCGTGATTGGATAGCCGTATAAGGGTGCAAATTTACAGTCGATATACAAGTTGTTGCCGTGATACAATACGGTATTTTGTCTTATATACAAAAGCAACAATTCAGTTCCTACCTCTGATCCCAATCAGGCCAGACAACTTCATCCACATGAAGCAAGAAATATTTTTCCTGGCAGTACAGTGAGGGAAAAAAGACCAGTGAATGACAGATCCAGACCTGGAAAGCATCTGCACCAATATCAGCACATGGCACTTCCATTACCTGGAGTAGGATCATAGGCTCATTGGTTTTGACCAAGTCTATGATCAAAGACTTTCCAGTGCCACTCTGAAAAAATAAAATATTCTATGGTATTGATAGTGGGGAATGTGGTACCAAATAACGGACTGAAAAGCATCAGTGGATACCGAACCCGTTGTAGTCCTGACCATTGTGGTGGAAACTTACACTCTCCCAACCGATATTGGTCTAGGCTCGGTATTTTGGGGTAGGGGGGGGGGGGGTTGAGGAATATAAGCAAATGGGCTGTAATATCGAGAGCATAGCTGACACCACCTTGTGGTATGGCTCCACACATGGCCCTATGTCTCCCATACAGGCTAGGGACATCAATGCAGTGACCAATTTTTCTAAACCAGTTATTTTCTCTCTGCCTGGTCTTGAGATTGAATCGCACATCATCAATGAAGATATGCTTGTATGGGGAAGCAATCAAATCAACATCAAGAACACTCTGAGAGTGAACGCGTACAGGAACACTGAACTGCATAGTGAACATACAGTATACAGAGTACTGCGAGAATGCACTGAATCACTCATCGATAGTGCAGCTTCTTTACTCGGTCAGGGTTCATCTCAAACGGGACATGAAAGAGTTGCTCCATTTGTTTTGGCATAGGACATGATCAGTGGTGGAAAGGCTGACCCGGTTATTTTTGTGGCCTTGGGTGTGTTGTGTAGGATGACTCATATTTGAAGTTCCTGAACATGTCGTAGGCTAGACATAAATGTAAGACACTAAAAAATATTACTATATACTTGTGCATTTCAGTACTATACTGTAATCACTGATATTTATACTGTACATACTGTATATTATAACTGTAAAGTTAAAAAAATATTTTGGGGAACATACAGTAAGATGAGTAATAGAACAACAGGAATTTTTGTCTGTCTGTTTGTTTGTGCACACATCACCTAAAAAACTACTGAACGAATTTTAATGGGGTTTTTACAGGTGCATTTGGCTGAGCTTGAGGTAACATATAGGCCTTGTTTCATCACAATCAGCCCACAGGAAGAGAAGATATGCTACTTTGAAATTTAAATGGAAAACGCCCTTATACTGTATAATAAAAAAAATCGACCTTGAAACAAGGTCATTAGTACTGTACATCAACAGATGGCGCTGTACATTATTTTATACGAGCTTATGAGTGTGTCATTAAAATCTACTTAATAAACACGATCTCACACCTTCATTCCGTGCACTTCACGGTAACACGTAAAAACTTTTGTTCATTTCGAAATCATCTAGTGATACGTTACTGTAGACAATATAGAAAACTACCACTGAAGTGGTTACTCATTTACTCTCATCTTTAAGGCCTTGTTTAGACTGCAGGCAAATCCGATTCATTTCATAAATCTTATCTTTAGGACTGAGTGTCCACACTGTTATTTAAAAGCGATCAGATCAGATTTGGCTCTGTTCAGACTGGCGTAACAATGGCAGAGGCTTGCATGCAGAGAGATATTTGCTCATATATCGCCCTGTTCCTAGACATTGCCTTCAGCTTTGTCAATACTCAAACACCCACCTCAAAGTGTTATGACACATTTCAGTTTATCCTCTGTCCAGGAACTATTGTTCTCCATTTCCACACTGTGGTTCAGCCAGATGCTCTTCTGAAATCCTGGGTAATTTAGACGCACTTTCACATACTTTTCAAAAGCGGAAAAACTCCTGAAACATAGCAAGTTAACTTAAAAAAAAAAAAAAACGTTGATTTCCATCCAATTCTTCCTGCTTGTTTTTCAACAAGGGATCCATGCGCCATGCCACATGATTGTGTGGAATTATTGGACCGCGTTGGGCTGCGAGTGACAAAATGGACTTTGAAATCCGATCCGAGTGGGTAGAGCATCCAGAGATACATCTTTAGAAATCCAATTTGAATCTGATTTCACACCACCTCTGCATGTGGTTCTGTTTGGATTTGCAAAAAAATTGGGTTTGAAATGATTCAATAGGTCTTTTTTTGTCTTTAGACTACATGGAAGCAATCTGATTCCGATCTGGAGATGCCAAAAATATCGGGTTTGGCCTGGCACAGTGAATCTCCGCCCAACTCCAGACATGGTCACCGGTTGATTACGTTATCCAAATATTAGCTGATTCTGTGCGCACACACACACACACACACACACAGCTCCTTCTCTTACTCTATTGTTCTCCATCACAGTAGAGGTCACCTGAGGTCTCTTTTGTGCTTTGACAGATAATTGAAACGTTCTGAACAAGCAAAGCTTGATAATGAAAATTGTCTTAAATGATGGGATTCTGTGTGTAGGCGTGTGGAAAAAGTGATTTCAAATTGCTCCTTGATTGAAACAAAGGAATTGTGCTGAGGGTTTTGTTGTTCACACGAGTTTATTCAAGGTTCTGCCAATATGTGCATAGTTCCAGTTTTAGTGTGTTAACATTAGAGAAAAACCGCAAGACTTTATGTTTATTTAAATTCTTCTGTGTGTTAATGTGAATAAGCTATCAAAAATAATTTATGTTAGCAAAAGTGGCCAGACAGATACATTCCTTACCTTCAAGTCTTTTCCGAAAGGCAAAGCTCCAGTTTCAGATTAGTTCTGTCTAAATCGGAGTCCAATAGAAACTTACTGCAGAACTTATTTAATTATTGATCAGAACTCATCCCTATTCGTGGACATCATGACTTATGACTTGTTGATTGTTTGATATGATATGTTCTGTTGATTGATCAGTCTGTACTAGGATTCACGTGTAGGATAAAAGTCCATTCACGTATTTAAAGTATCATTTTTCTTCCGTACTTGGTCCCCTGGCGATCCTCACGCCCCATCATACGAGAGCTGCCAGCTGGAGAGGATACGGTCTAGCAAATACTTCCTACAAAACACTAATTACTGCCATAATAGAGATTTTTTTTTTTTTTAAGTCCTCTGCTGTCTCTTTCTATTAGTAAACTTTAGATGCTTTGTGTGTTGCTTCATATTTTCCCAGATCCCCTTCTCTCAGATGGCCTGACTCCTTCCTGTTTTCTGGGTGGCCTCATCATTATCAAGATCTCTTTTGTTCCCTAACTAAACTAATACGACTTGAGTGTAACATTGTGTGGTGTTTAATTAGCAAAATATGGACGTCTGCTGCTCTGTCCTCCTGTGGCCCAGAAACTAGAACTGGAAACTTAAACTTAAGTCAGATGTAGAGGTGATGAAGTATGAATGAAAGTATAATCAGTCAAAGTATGCATGGGAAAGACACACACACACACACACACACACACACACCAATTTATATGTGTCTGCTCAGTTGCAAATTTGACTGCAGATCTTTTCAAATAAAGAAACAACAAACCTGCTATAGCCATCCATCCAACTAGGGATCGTGGAGGCCAATGGTGACCATTGTCTTTATTCCCTTTTTTACGACGATAGTAGGCCCTCCTGTAAACATTCACACTCATACAGTATATGTGCAATTTGGAAACGCCAATCAGCCTGATCTGCAGATTTATGGACTGTGGGAGGAAACCGGAGTACCTGGAGGAAACCCACCAAGCACAAGGAGAACATGCAAACTCCTTGCACCAAACCCGAGGTGGGAATCGGACCCTGGAGGACCCTGAAGGCCACAGTGCTACCCATTAAGTCACCATGCCAGCATATAGCCAGAAGTATTGGCTCGCCTTCACATGCATATGAACTTGAGTAACATCCAGTTCTTCATCCATAGGGTTTAATATAATGTTGGCCCCGCCCCCTTAGCAGCTATAACAGCTTCAACTCCTCTGTGAAGGCTTTCCACAAGGTTTACGAGTGTGTTTATGGGAATTTTTGACCATTCTTCCAGAAACGCATTTGTGAGGTCAGACACTGATGTTGGACGAGAAGGCGTGGCTCACAGTCTCCGCCTCTAATTCATCCCAAAGGTGTTCTATCGGGTTGATGTCGCAGAGATCAAAGGGCGGCATTCCGGCAGTTGCATTCTTCCTGGACCCCGCACTAAACTTTTATAACGTGGAGTTTAATTATCGCCAGCCGGCCCGACCTGGTGGCCCCGCCCCTTCGTGCACCTGCAGAAGGGAGTGGGGGAGGGTGTTGCCTACGTAGGAAGCCTACGGAGTGAGCGAGGAGCGACAACAGATTGAGTCCATCACAGGTGCACGCCATAACACACTCATTTACAGATTACAGTTCACCTCCATTACAGAGTGGACTGCGATCGACTAGTAGTTCCTTACTAGTGGACTGCAGAGGGAGTTCAGCTATGTAGATGTAGATTCCAAACCACAGGGAGCAGAATGTCTCAGCCCAAAAGGAAATGTGAAGACTGCAGGAAAGTCAACTGGTTCCTTATTACTTCAATGGAAGTAAACAGGCAAAATTACTCATCAGTCATTGCACATTGCATATTTCCACAGTTACAGCAACAGGTATGTGAGGTGTTTACGTTACCAAGGCAACACAGGGTCGGACGTGATGTTTGCGTTGGTGGCACTGCAGGGTGTTCCAAATGGAGAGATTTTGTCAGGGAAGCCGGTGTAACCGAAATGAGTAGGGAACAGGGAGGAATGTTCATGTACATACAGTACACTATAGGAAATGAAACGCAGCTTCACACTCTCTCACTCTGACCCCCACCCGACTACTGATTGTGCACACCTGTCCTCAATCACACACACACACACACACATACTCTCACTTCCACATTTGTGCCAGTTGGCTTGATATCTGTTATTGTTCTCATTATATTACCTTGTTTCTGTTTTTTTTTTTTTTTTTACACATCTTTTTCGCATTCATATTTTCTTAACCTTGATCCCTGCTTCACCCTGATGATGATTCTGGTTTATTTTGTTTGTCTAGATTGATAAAATTGTGTCACCCTGCACTGTTTTTTCATCCTCGCCTGCATTCCTGCATGTCACATTGTTCCATATCACATTATATTTTGGTTTTACTAATTTTATTTCAGCATATCAAGCTCTACTTTGACTTTTCGAGTCCATCAAAAGTATTGTTTTATATGGTAGTGATATATATATATATATATATATATATACATTTTAAGCATTTTAGATGCACTTAGGCAAATTTGTAGCCTGCGGTTAAATTTACTTAATGATTTCTCACCAGGAAATTACCATTATACTGGAGTTGAAAAAAAAAAAAAAACAGTCCATTCTTTCAATTTAAGGTTGTTGTGTTTAAGGTTGACGATGCTCACGTGTGTTTTTGATGTTTTAAATTATATCCTTCAATATAAATGCACGGTTATTATGTAAATATGCTATAAACAAAGTTAAAAATGCCATCCAAGATGTAATCTTATTCAGCAGGAGTGAAATCCATGGTTAATTTTATGATCGTACAACTATATGCTATGAGAGCTATTGGGATGGTTGGACTCGTGCAGATGGAAAACAGTTTCTGGAAAGGATTTGTTTTGAAATCCTGCATTTTAGACTCAATCTGTGGTCATATCTTAATCTTATAATTTTGTATTTAGAAAAGAAAATACAATAAAAGATACTGTCGATCATTCTAAAGTAGTATGTATTTTTATAACTAATTTGTTACATTAAAAAAGTTTTAGTGAGATTAGCATTTCTGTCTTAAAAAACCTCTTGATTTCATTGGTGTCGCGGACGGAAATTTTTTTTTCATAGATTCAGGAATTTCTCAAATGTGTTCTTTGATTTACTATATATGGCATAAGGTGTGTGTACATCTCACCACTATTCTCATATGTGCTTTTTGAAGATTTCATTTTATTGTTTAAATCAGCGTCTCACAACCTTTTTCATGCCACAGACTGATTTCATGTAAAACAATATTTTCACGGACCGGCATAGAAACAGCTGGAAAAAAAATTGCCTTGTTGTGAATATCGGTAGAATCATCTAACACAGAGACTCGTTAATCCTCTCCAGCAACTGCGTCTCAATGTCCTTTGCTATATCCTCAATTCGCAGAGTGACGGTACTAGCCGAAATCGTTTTAACTGCAGTCTCTCCTAAAAGTTCACGGAAAAGGTCCTTAGCGGCGGGCAGGATAAATTCCTCACCAATAATAAAAGCGGGCCAGGAAGTGCGGGCTTGGTTACCTGTAGTGAAAAACTCATATTTTTAGTAGGACTCCTGACTTGTCATTTAAATGCAGAAGTCGTAGGTTTTTTTTCCCGTCTCCCCATTGGGCCTTTCGCCCTTTCCAAAGAAGCTCTCCAAAGACATTTGTTTGTTACACATTTTGCTAGCTTGTAGATTTAATTTTTGATGTACTGTATCATGTGACCGAGATGAGTGTTTTTTTCTAAATAAAAAAGTTTTTTTTTTTAAAGTAAAGCAATACACAACTTTTATACAACAATTCAACAAACACCATTAATTACCAAGAGATCATGATTTGTTTGTTTATTTAACCAGTTATTTTGCTTTGCCAGCACATACAGTACAGTATCCTTCTGCAACTGGTGGAACTAACTAACCGCGACTGGTGGAGGTGGCGACCCGACAGTTAGCGACAGACAGTTCATGTAATTAACAGGGGTGAAATTACACAGTACATACATGCATTCTTACCAGAACTATGTAGCCAAAAATTGTGGAGAATAAAACATGTAAGTGGTGGACGTTCTTGTGAATCTTGCGAGTTTCTCTTTATATTTCCAATTATTACACTTTAGAATATTAGCTAACTTCTGGGTTCTGGGGTTGAATCCCAAATAGCCTAAAATGCAAAGTTAATGATCTAAGTAGGGTGTACGATCCCTTGTTTCACACACCAAGTAGTGCCTCTCTCCTCAGTACTCCCGATCGTACACACCTACAGTACTTTTCCCCACCTACTGTGACCCTCAGTTAGTGGAATTAATGACTGTAGAGCACCTGTGATGCGGAGTGATACATATAGTTAAATGTCCCATTCAGGTTTCTTGGACCTCAGTTTTTGGAGAGATGAATTGTCATGATAGATCAGGGCTGGACTCCTTAGTTCCACTGAAGTGAACTGTATTGCTACAACATTACAATGCACAAAACACAAACACACAATCAGGACAATTACCGTTCTTATCAAGTCCCCAATAAAGAATAAGGATATGTGTCTCTAGAATAATCCACATGAGTCACTGTAGAAATGACAGTCTTTTCTTCGGAAGCATAAGATAAGACCATGAAGTCATAAGGATCCATAAGGATCATGAAGTCACCAGGTATTACAGGCAGAGCCAAGGAACATGACAATGCGACAGTGAGTGAATGTCGGGGTGTTGGGGGGTTACATATACTGATGGGTAGGGAGTGGAACAGGAAGTTCATGTGGTCTGAAAAAAGGGCGGCAAATCAAACAAAGGAAAAGGGCGGGGCCGGGAACAGGGAGGTGGTGGTCTGAAAATAAATAGAGAGCAACATGGTGAAGGTATATAAACTCATGAGTGAGTGTAAACAAAAGTAAACAATTCTGACGGAACATACAAGGACATCTTATACAGTTTTGTTCTGGAGACTTGCAGTTTGTAAAGGCTCTCATATGAGTATAGCAGTGGTGTCAAAAGTATTCACATTCATTACTTGAGTAGAAGTATGGATACTAGGGTTTAAAAAGACTTCGTTAG
>JAQMYK010000005.1:3080088-3093485 GCA_030014345.1 Clarias buthupogon
ATTAATTTTGATTAATTAATTACAAAGCCTCTAATTAATTAGATAAATTTTTTTAATCGAGTCCCGGCCCTAGTTTTTACTGCTTTTAGTTATACACAAAATGTGGTGTCCAGTTCCTTTCATATTTTTTCCCCACATTACTTAACAGCAAATGTAACAGTTCAACATTATCTTTCCAGGTTTTAATAATGTGTTGGGAGGGTGGGGGTGGGGCAGTCCAGCATTTCAGATCTCCTTAGTTGTTTTCTTTGCTTGATCCAAGCCAAAAGCCAAAACGGTATATTCAAATAAAAGTAGACCCCATAGAGATTCAAGTGATGTGTAAATTCACGGGTTCACTGTTTACATTTGCTTAAAAAAAATTTTTTTTAAATTATTATTTTAAATTATTATTTCACAACAAAACGCAGTACTGTACATTGTATGCCAATAAAACAACAAATACAAGACAAATGACAAAAGACAGGACTAATGTGACCCATGTACGGTGTGTGTGTTTGTTTGCAAAAGTGCACCGGGGTAATGGGTGGAAGGAAAGAAAGGAGCAAAGGAGCAAAGAGGGGGGACACAGAAGGGGGGACACACAAGAAGAAGAAAAAGAAAACAGGAAAAAAAACTATTATATCATTGTTTTCATTTGCTTTTTAACGTTTTTGAACAGCAAAACAGCAGGGCTTCTCAGATTCATTGTTCATGGACAAGGCAAATATGGGATCGCCAATGACGTCTAACCTAAAAATTTAAATAAGTAACAGTAATAAAATGATTTCTGTTAGAAAAAGTGATATATTGGCTGTGTGTGTGTGTGTGTGTGTGTGTGGATAGGCTGTATATTTTCAGAACATACAAACCTATAGAATTATGACTTTTCCTTCAGTTGTAGTCTGATTTAATTCAGCACTGACATTTATCGCTGCACGTTTTATTGCCGAGGTTCTTCTAGGGTAAATGAATCTGTTCATCATAACCTTGAGACCTTTCGTTTGATCCAGGTTCTGCTCTTTATTGGCATTACTCTGATGTTTAACGTCAGCTGTCCCTGTGTTTATTTTACATGTCCTCTGTTTGTGCGCCGCGTCTCTGCTTGATGGATGTCGCAGCAAAGTTTCTTGTACTTTGTCTCTCCTCTGCATCTCATTGCTTCTTTCCACAGCCTTTCTCTTCCAGACCGTATTTAAAAATAAAAAATGTTAAAAAAAACAAACAAACAAAAAAAAACATGCAGTTACTTTCCTAAGAAATATGTATGGAGGGGAGCTCAAAGTGAATGGGAATACTTTACTGTAATAGCTATAATTTTCCTGCTAAAGATAACTCCCTGGACGTTTGCCAGAATTAGATTGCGAAATGACTAGAGCACCTGTTTCTAGTCTAGTCTCTTTCTCCTTTTTCCCACCCATTTAAAAAAGTTTTTTTTTTAACACCGCATAGTTAAGAGATCTCTCACGCTGACTCGAGCGTCTATAAATTATCCAGGCCATTTCACATTGTTGATCATCTCACCTGTTACGAGTGCAACTACAATATGTAGCAGATACGTTTTAAACGTATTTACCGTCAAATTTATATTCGGACGCCTTTGAAGGTATCAGGCTTGGTATGTATTTCTTTTTCTTTTTTTTCTTTTTTTTATTCCTGAACTTAGGAGTACTGGTCTCTACCTGTAGCCCTGCTGTCCTGCATAAGATCCAATAATTTCATTATTGTTTCTTGTGAAGACATCCTGAGAACCGAGCGCTTCTATTCAAGTTTTTGTTCCAGTCAAGACGGCAAATTCTTCCTTTGATATGTCCAGATACTGAAAAACTGTAACAAAACGAAACTAGATGCATAAAAATTTACTGATGAATCGTAACAAAAGTGAAATATCTCAAACACGTTTTTTAGGAAACTTCCCTGAATTTATGGGAACTCATGCTGGGACGAGTGGAACAACAGGTAGTAAATTTTTCTCAGACTCGTCTTATTCAAATTCATTTCTCCCTTCCTTGGCCATTGGTTTGATTCTAATCTGGGGGCATTTATGCATGCCAACTTAAAATATGTGCATGCACCGTGATTCCTGTTCGTTTATAAAATGTACGTTTTTTTTTTTTAATGACGTGTCCAGTATCTTAATATATATCAGTATGCACCCCTGAGAGCTCGATCATAGTTTACTGTTTTTTTTTTCCTTCTTTTCTGTCTGTTTTACATTTTGCAAAACAGTTCATGAAAAATGTTTAGAGAATTTGCAGTTAATCCGTTTGTCAGTTTCGTGCATGAAAACAAATCCTGCGCAAATCTGTTCCTCGTTAAATGTCATTAAATTCATTTCACTGTCTGCTCAGTGTCACTTCTGTGTCAAGTTCAAGCCAAGTCACATTTTCATTTTGTTTTTGTTTTTCCCTGACTGTACACTCTTAGGAAAAGTGGATCTCTGAATCATTCTCGTTGTTCCCTATAAAAACTAATTTTAAATGAAAGTAACCAACAATTATCCAATGCTCCATTGACAAAGCCATGACGAACATTTTTTTCCCTAAGAATGTACAGTAGTATGTGCATGCTTATTTGGAAATTTGCAAAGGATGTTTAATGCATAATCAAGGAAAATCCTGCGTCAGTTTTTTTTGTTTTGTTTGTTTGTTTGTTTGTTTGTTTGTTTGTTTAAATCCTGTACTCTCTTTCTAAAGGTTCAGTAACTGATAAACCTCCAGGACCACCTGGCTCTGGCAGAAAAGGTGAGTTGAGATCTATAGAAACTGATCGCGAGTTTTTTTTTTGTTTAGTTTTTTTTTAGATTAAATTAAAAAATAAATAATTTATAATATACTGTATATATAATTAAAAAAGTATTTTCTTTTGCTCATGGACACTTAATTACATTAAATTTTAAACTGAAAACTGTGACATCTCCTCTCTAACAAATAAAAATAAGGGTTAACCTAAAAAATATAACTTAAAAAAAAAGGTAAAATTATAGACTGTACATTCATTTAAAAATTTAGCTTGGGAGTATTTTTAGAAAATAATTAGCAATTTATGTAACAATAGGTTTTAATCTAATTTCAAATTAGTGGTTAGCACTGCCGTCTTGCACCTCCAGGATCCGGGTTCGATTCCCGCCTCTGGGTCTTCGTGTATGGAGTTTACATGTTCTCGCCTCGTGCCCTAAGTCACCTGGGATAAGCCCCAAGCCACCTGCAGCCCTGTGTACAGGATAAAGCGGTATAGACGATGAGTGAGTGATTTAATAAGTGGTATATCGGACATAAGCTTTTGCAGTTAAATAATTGAAATGTCAGTTACTGCCTTAGAGGATGGCGTTTTCCAGTGTCTTTTGTCCTTTCCTCTAGGCTGTAATATAGCAGGAAAAACACTTTCCTCTTTTATCCTTTCTTATTCTCGTTTATCTGGCTCCAGTCAGCTCGCGCTACGCTTTCTACTCTACAACTATTCGACAAGAAGCAACTTATTTGTTTCGAGCTGGACTCCAGACTTGAGTTTATGTAAGTAGGTGCTTGGCTCCTCAGGGGCCATAAACAATGAAAACATATTCAGTGTTGTTAGCTTTTCCAGGCGGTGTAAGGTCTTAGTGCTGATCAAAGCCTTGGAATCAACGTTCTTGCCCCTTTTCTTGCCACGATACACAGTGAAATCTCAAACCATTCATCCAGAGTTTAACGGCAGCACAAACACTCTGGAAACCTAGACTGTTCTTTACAGGCCCTGGGGACGGAATAGTGGGGTGAGATCATGGCTAGAGGTTTTCTGCATAACGGAAGAAAGGAGTTTACTCTAAATCTTACTTATAGTTCATTCCTAGATCTTACTTTTTTTAATTCATATTACGTACGTTAGGGTGTAGAAATCCAGCTGTGGCTGAGAGATCATTAAAGAGATTCAGCTAAACGTTCTGTTCATGGTGATTATGACCCTAACCCTAACTCCTCGGGTTATCTATGTCAATCTCATAATTTCAGCTCTAAAGGACGTAAGTACTTTTGCCATTTGGAGAAAAGCCTCAGGCCTCGTCTACACATATAAAGATTTTTATCCCTGGTTTAAAAAAAAAAAAAAAACTAATCCCATTCACACAGGATGCAGTAGTAAATCCTGGCCTCCTGGGAACCTAAGCAGGCCCTTCCTCCCCACCCTGATACTAATGAATCACTGTAGCGACCCCTGACTAGCTCACTCCTCAACACAAAGCATGCAAAATACACTGCATATCTTACCACGTTGCACATACATTATGAGTATTTGAGAACCGACAGCGCTATTAAAATGGTCGTCTTATCTACTGCTCATTCACCAAATCACCAAAGCGTTTACGAGCATGCATATTAAGTGGTACAGAAAAGAACTGACAGTAGAATGTAAAGACTTCGGTTGGGTTATGCAAAATAACTGCATGCAGTACTGTTTATACGCCAGAGAGGTAGATTCGGTAGTAAAACATGTGTCATAATCTGACTCACAAGGTTGTAAAACAAATATAATAATATAATATTATATTAAATATAACCACATTGCGAACAAGTAACAACCTGATCAGCAGCCATGGATACAGGGTTGTCATGATAAATGCTAAAAGTCTTGGGAGATTCATAACACAAGAAATATTACAGCAGGTTGGCACTTTTGACATGCAACGAACATCCATCAACAAACAAACAATCATATTTTTTTCCCAGTCTATGTTAAAAGAAGGGAATTTAAAAAAAATAATAAAGAAAAAAGAAAAAAAAAAAAATTCTCATGACCAAGATGATTTTTTTTGTTTGTTTGTTTGTGGCCAAAATATAGAGCAAAATAAAATGATACAAAAATGTGTAGACAAACCCTCGGTAGGAAATAATAATTAAAAAAAAAACTAAAAGCTATGATTTTTTATTATTTTTTTGGACCTCAACAAAGTTGATGGTTCTTATTAAATAAATTATTTAATCTGTTTGAGCCCAGTGTTAATAGAAATCATTTTTGTTTATGTACAGTACATTGTGTTTATGTCGGTTTTCTGGGCACGCAAAATGCATGTCTAAAATATACTGTATATATAATTGGTGACATTCTATTGTATTTGACCGCATTATTTTTCCTTGGGCAGAAATTATTTTTAGTAAAGCTTATGTAAGCGTTATTGTTCAAGACTATTTTTATTTTTAAAAATATGGCAACCGATCAAGTGTGAGCCTTCCAGTAAGCAAAGGGCAAATCTTGCAGTACATAAATAGTCTTGCGGAGATAGTCAGATGGGAATTATTGAGTAAGTTTGTAAATGGAAGGTTATATACAGTATATCGCAACACTCAATAGACCTTCTGATATTAAGAATTTCAGTATGTATGTTAATACTTTACTTATCGCAACGTATTGTACAGTGTACTTTTAGATTTTCAAATAAGACCGTTGTGTATTTTAATTTAATTTTTTTCATAAGTGAGAATGTTGCATGAATTGAGAGGTGAGCTTATAGAATGGGGTACATTTAGCTACCTCAACTAATTGCAGTTTAAATTATGACATTGTGTGTGACCCACCCTCCTACACCAGCTGATTATTGCATTAGCATGACTCCCTTGCATGTGCTCGATGGGGCCCAAAATGCAGAGGGCTGAATGCAATGCCACAAATCTGGGTAAGTACTGTAGGACACTACAGTCATGATACTGCTTAATATGTATATAACTAGAGAATAGAGAAACCAACAGTTTTAAAGTATTACTAATATTCTTTCATTGTTATATTTCTCTCTATCTATTCTTTCTGTACCTCTTACTTTGAATTCTTTCTGTATCCTGTGCTCTTGGCCGGGCCATGTGCAAATCCCAACCATTCAACAGTTCTGGAGAGTAGATTGTATTAACCTCAATAATGGTAGTCTCTTTCCGGTTCTTTCTCACCCTAAACCCAGATGATGGCTCCAAACCCACACCCACAATGGAGACGTACATGGTCCCCGATGGTGAAGGTAAGTCCATATTAGAAATAAGGATTATAATACGTGAATTTTGGATTATTTATGTGAGATCTTATGTTTTTCACAGAGATCACGGCACCCACACTGCGAGGTAAGCAGCTGCCCTACAACAAAGACAAGCAGAACCGCTCCACCAGCAGCAGAAAGCCAGGTGGGAGTACACACTTTGTTTCAGGGTGTTGTTAAGCATTATTATACAACGGTTAGTTCCGACCAAGTAATCTGATTGGACGAGAGGCATCCCGTAGCTGGTTTCACTGTTAGGCAAATATAACTTCAGACGCATAACAACATATAACTTTTTTTCACCATGTAATTATTTATTTAACAAAAATTAAGCCAAACAAATAAATAACAAATTGCGGGCAATATTATATAATAATATAATCAAAAAGTCCCCCCATGAATGAATAGCTTGTAGATCTACAGCTGCAATAAGTTGAAGTAATCGTTTCTGTTTGACATTATATCAGTCTCTCACTTCACTTTGGTCTGTTCTTCTTTAAAGCTTAAATTCATTGATGTTTTCGATAATTCGCTTATGCACAGCTCTCTCAAGGTCCTGCCACAGCATTTCAGTGAGGTTGACGTCTGAACATCAACTAGGCCATTCCAATACCTTGATTCTTTTATTGATTAGCCATTCTGATGTAGATTTGCTGGTGTGCCTCGGATCATTGTCCTGTTTTGATCGAGCTTTAGCTGTCGGTCTGATGGCCTCACACTTGCCTCTAGAACACTCTGGTAGAATCTTTCTCACTGTAGAACGTTGAACGTCGAATGTGCAGCAACAATTGCTTCTCTAAGACCATTGCTCATGTCTGATCCAGTACTTTCAGAACATTTTAAGATTGGGAAAGCGCTCTAGTGTGTCCCCAGTTCAAGTCAATGACTGGTCTCTCGCCAGTTAACATTTAACGTTGACATTTACGGCAATTGGCAGATGCCCTTACATTTTATCTCATTAAACATCTGAGCAGTTGAGGGCTAAGGGCCTTGCTCAAAGGCTCAACAGTGGTAGCTTGGTGGAGGTGGGGATCTTCTGGACAGCAGTCCAATGCCTTAACCACTGAGTTAAAAAATTATTAAATACATGACAATCATGCTTGATGCCATAATCTTAAAAAATCATCCCAAGCAGGCTGGATCGTTCTATTTTAGTTGTTATTATTGATTGCCTTTGCTAAAATATTATTGCCTCAACTGGAACACCTTACGGTTACAGACAGCCTGAAGCTTTCTTATTGATAAGCTGGAGAGATGCGATAAAAGACAATGACCACCTACAGACCCAGGCTGACATTGTTCAACACACATGTCGTACTTAGCTAGTTAGTTTTTTGTAAATTTATGTTGTAATTTATGTTAGGTCTATCTGTCTTGTCTCTGCTAGCCAGCTAACTAGATCTCTTAGTTAGCTAGTTTAGTGTTTGTTAATTTATGTCGAAATTTATGTTGCATGTAGCACCTTGGTCCTGGAGGAACGTTGTTTCGTTTCACTGTGTACTAACTTTATATGGTTGAAATGACAATAAAAGCCTTTGAACTTTGAACTTGAACACACCAGTCACTCTGGCTGTTTTATGCTTTAGAATCAAGGACAAGAATTTGTGAAGCTACATGCTAAACTCACCATATTGGAAGACAAGCCGCCATAATGTGCTATCTTTCTCTAGCAAAAATTGTCTGCATGAATCCAAATCCATACCCTAACTTCCCATTAAATCCCAATAGAGACGGCTTGTTTACAAGTAGGGGAAAAAAATCACTGTAATTCAAGAACTGAAAGCTCTTTTTTTAACATAACTGATAGACAGGCAATATTAAGAGGATCCAGAGGCAGGACTCCAACACATGGCCAACACACTTTGTTTTTCATCATGTATTATAACACAGAGTTGTTGCACATCATCAAGAAAAGAAATATCACAGTTGAGGAAATGTTTGAAAGCATTAAGCATGCAGCTTCAATTATATCTAATGTATCCAGGGGCCCTGATGGGTGTCTTCTGTGGCAAGCAGGCAAAACTCCTCTTACTGAAACAAGCAGAAGAGTTTCTTCACTCTGTTTTAAATACCAGTGGCAAAAAGAAAAACTGTGTACCCAACGCCACTGGATTTAGGTTTAACCTTTGGCTACCGGACTCCGGCATCTCATCAAAACACCACTATAGAGGATTGGCTTGAATTTGGTCACTTGTGTTGGACCTGTTCAGGCCTCTCAGTTACAATTCTAAATATCAGTTAGCTTTGACACTGAGATTCCTTATATGCAACTATGCGATTATATAAATTAATTTGATGGCATGAATTAGGTTGCTGTCGTAGATCGATTTATGTTCTAAGAAACCAAGGTTTTCGTTGCCCTGTGGACTGCAGTTATGTACCTAGGTTGTGTTGTTCATTTGCTTTTTGATTAGATGATTACACCAGTGGTACAGTATGTATTTATGTAACATAAATAAGTAGGCAGTTTAATGTTTTGTTAGCAAAAGAATATAATTAACCAACATCTTTAAACTTCAATCAATTAAACTAAATTCATAAAATCTGATCATTTTGATTCATACATATTTTCTCACACATTTCCATAATTTTCTTTTGATTCTGTAACGCTTCTTTGTGACAACGATTATTGTTAAAATTTGCTGTACAATTAAATTTTAATTGAATTGAATTAATATATATAACGCCATATATATCCTGAATTTTTTGCATGAGAGTCTCACCTGAGAGAAGACAGCATACATCATTTTCAGATGAAGCATTATAAATTGTTTCTCCATAAAGCGTAGTCTCATACTGTGTATTGGAAGAACATTATACCCCATATCCATAATTTCTATAAGGGAATAAATTCAAACTGGAATACTATTTGACCTAACTTAAGGATAATCTTTAAAAAAAAATAAAGAAAGACAAAAAGCGGGGGGTGGGGGGTGGGGTATGAACTTAATGGATAGGGTTTCTATTCATTATTGTATCATTGTAATTCTAATGTTACTGGAACTTAGTTGCATGTTCTGGAATAGCAGTAAAATCTTAAAATTTTGGGAAAGTGTATCATCAGTATTGCCAGAAAACCTTTAGGGGAAAAAAGTCTTGTCTATTTTTATTATGTGGTGACAGATCATTTACTTTCATACCTACTCAGAAGGGGGTAGAATTCACTGGCCTAATGTCTGCAGAAAATACTTTTTCTTTCTTGGGCTTTGTCCCATTTATCCTAGGGGGTCACCACATTGGATCATTTGATCCACATATTTTTGGCACAGGTTTTACACCAGATGCTCTTCTTGTCACAACGTTCCCACTTCCTCACCGGGATTGGGACTGGCACTGCATGCAGTGGGTGGGTTATATGGGGCATAGAATTAAGTGTCTTGCACAAGGTCCCATTAGTGGTGACGCGGTGGTGGTGGGGCTCGAACCCCTGACCCTCTGCTCATCAACCCAAAGCCTCAATCTTTTATTAAGGTGGAAATATGATTAGAAATGGCTTTTGTTTTATTAGGATTAGTATCATTGGAACAAACCACAGATATGATGAGACCAAATCAGTCACGGGACAGGGACAAGGGGACAGGGGTAATGACAGGGGGACTGCCTTGATTCTGAAAGGCATAACCAATGACTACTGAAATGAACTTTGTAACTTGCCCTGTTATGCTTTATCTTTTTATTTTTCCCATTTCATTAAAATAAGTTTAAATTTATTTTATTATTTTTTTTATTTCTTTAAACCTGTTCTTTGTCAGTATTATCGTTAGCGAAGCATGTGAACCTTTTGCCCAAAAATCATGATCTGTGAACCTCTACCTTGTATATACAGATGGATTTCCAAGCATTTCATATTAAAGTATTTTTTTGCAAGTGCATTCAAGTGACGCCAGTTACACAATGTCTTGTTTTAGATTCAGTGTAAAACATTTCCAGGAGTGGGAAACCTAACTCCGCTTGAACTATGGCGCCTGTCTTTCTCTTTCTCATGGCTCTCCTCGGAGTAATTTGTTTAGTACGTCTTTTCTGCAGTTTCCTTCAGATGAATACGGCCGCCTCTGGGCATGCCTAGTCAGCTCCACGAGGCCAGGGGAGTTTCACGCCTTGGCAGGAGAAGCGCATAAGAGTGGATTAGATTATAGTCTGGGAGATTCATGATTAAGAGCAGAAGTGTATAGACATTATTGATGCATGTGTGTGTGTGTGTGTG
This sequence comes from Clarias buthupogon, assembly GCA_030014345.1. NCBI lineage: Eukaryota > Metazoa > Chordata > Actinopteri > Siluriformes > Clariidae > Clarias > Clarias buthupogon. Next base: position 3,090,264 of record JAQMYK010000005.1, read on the forward strand.
TGTGTGTAAAGTATTTGCATGGGTTATTCCAGTAGCACGTTAAAACTGTTTTGAGACATGGCTGTGGGATGACTGTGTTTTTTCGCACACATCACTTACAGATGGGGGAAAAAAAGCGTTGTTTATCCTCTCGTCTGCTATGAAACACTTTGTGGCATTTTGTGGTACAGCAAACACTCTGTGCGTGTAGGATAAAAACTGATTCGTGTTGACAGCTGTTTGGTATCCTTTCAAGGATCCTCCTGTTTCTGATTAGCATTTGATGTTTTGAGAAGATGAGTAAACCATCGGTCCTCTCTCTGGCAATGTGGCGGTAGTTTTGGGGCAGTTGACGGAGGTTGTTGAGCTGGCTTAAACATCTAGCTTTTTTATACTTGACAGCCCAGGGCCATGTTGCGGTTCACAAGAGAGACAGTAATGTTGGAACATCTACATGAAACAATTATCAAGCCAAGAGATGTGTATTTAGAGAGGTCCAGTTTTGAATTGCAAATAATGTGCAATGTATTTTTGTATTGTGCTCTTACTGTATTACAGTACAAATTAGGAACGACAATGTATTTTCTATAAATACATTGTAATTTAAAGGCCTCTACACATTGTGGATTTTTTTAAATTTAACTAAATACTATATTTTGTAATTTTTGCAAGTTTCAATAAATAATAATTCTGTCTTTTTATGAGGGGCAATCACATTAAACCAAGGCCTGTGATGGAATTTCCTGTAAACGAATACCAAAAGCATATTGACAATTAAAGCCTTCAAGCACAGTACATTGATGAGACTCTTAGAGAGGTCTTAAAACATTGAATGGTGTAAACAATTTAAAAAAGGCCGTATGTGAGAAATTTGTGGAAAGTCTGATCCTTAAAAATTGATTAACAACTTGTGGCCATCTTGCGGAAAAGACACATCTGTCTGTGGGAAATGAACACACCAGGAACTCATTATTGTGAGTTATTGCCACACAGTTCTGACCTCGCTCCTTGCTTGATTTCCACATGTTATAGGAGTTCCTGGGGGGCCAGAACTTCAGACGTAAAGCAGGCAGTCGGATCATGGCTCCATCATACTGGGAAAACTTTCTACACTGATGGTGGACAAAAGCAAATGTTTGAGTTCAGAAATCTACTGTCTGTCAGAGCAGAGGCCCGGGCAGAGGCAATTACAGGGTAACATAGTGAACCTGGTATGTTTTTGGTGACTTAAGCCCCATTCATACAGCTGGTTCAGTGCAGGAATATTGCACTGTTGCTGTATCTTGGTGTTCTGTATAAAAGGAATAGAAGCAGAAGCATGGGTCCTTGTTGACTCGCTTTTAATTCAGGAGTAGCGGTAGTGACAGAGGCGCCAATAATGTCACCCCATTGTGTAACAGGGGTCTGACATTACGAGGAGTGTACAGGTGCAACACGCCATCCGGAGGTCTCAACAACCGTAAAATGTTACCTTCTAACCCGCATATACCTTTGATTAAATCAGATCACAGATATCATCTATTGAATAGATCAGAAACACCCTCCACTCAATTAGTGTCAATGAACAATTAGTGTTCATTAGTGTCATGTATTCAGAATACATTTGGCAGCACCGGGCTGATTGTACCTGTAGTCTAGTAAGATGTGAAAATAACCCTTATTTCTGACTAATCTCGCCTTTTGCGTTGTGATTGCTTGCAAGAAATTGACTTAATCTATGATTGGTTATGAGCTAATCCAAGAGCGCAAAGGCATGACTAAAATGCAGCTCAGTTAAGTGCATGTTCAGTGAAAAATGTCACTAAGTTGGGGAGACAGTGAGCTCTGAGAAGAGTACTGCACATCTTGAATGTGCACGGGTAGCACCTTAACACTTAGTTCACCCATCCTGGTTGTTTTAAATGATATTTCTGACACATGTGGTACACGTCACACTAGATGCCAACAAGCTGGTGGTAAATGCTATTCCTCTCTGATAGCGGAAAGGTATGTGCTGATTAAAAGCAAACCAAGAGGTGGCTTTGTGCAGAATTTGTGGATTCTGTTTTAATATTGTCGCTTTTAAGGTGCAATTTCTGTGTGAAAAGGGCTGTAGTTTCTAATGGCAATGCTTATACAGTCATGTTTCAAAGTACGTACTGTACACCATTTTTAATTCTACTGTATGTGTTTCTGTGTAAAACCAATAAAAAAAAATCATCTGATAACATGTCTTAGTATTAAGCAAATACAACCTCAGATGAATAACAACATATATCTGTAACTTTTTTCTCAGTGCCAATATTTATTTTACAAAAATGAAACCAAAAAGTGGGGGAAAAAAGACATGCGGGCAATACTAAGTGCCCCCATGATTCAATAGCTTGTAGATCCACCGTTAGCAACAATACCTGGAAGTAATCATTTCCTGTATGACTTTATCAGTCTCTCACATCATTGTGAGGAAATTTTGACCTATTCTTCTTTAGTTCATTGCTTTAGTTCAATGAGGTTTTTGATATGCACAGCTCTCTTAAGGTCCCACCACAGAATTTCAGTTGCTTTGAGGTCTGGACTTTGACTAGACCATTCTAAAACGCTAATTCTTTTATATTTCAGCCATTCTGATGTAGATTTATTGGTGTGCCTCAGATCATTTTCCCGTTGCTTATTCCCAATTTCGACCTCTAGAATACTCCAGTGTACAGAGGAGTTCATGGTTGACTCAATTACTGCAAGGTGCACAGGTGCTGTAACTGCAAAGCATGCCTGAATCATCACCTTCCACCTCTGTACTTGGCAGTGGGTATGAGGTGTTTCTGCTGAAATGTTGTTTGGTTTTCTCCAAACATGGCTCTGGGCATTAAGGCCAAACAACTCCACATTGGTTTTGATATTTTTTTCACTGTGGAATGTTGAACCCCAAATTCTTTGGAAATGGTTTTATAACCCTTTCCAGATTGATGTGCAGCAACAACTGCTTTTCTAAGACCATTTCATATGTCTTTCCCTCTTGGCATTGTGTTAACGCACACCTGAATGCTCCAAACCAGCAAACTGCCAAAATGTTTGTATTTATAGAGCTCTGCACATACGCTGACCATTTAATCAAGGGCTGATGATGAGCTGCACCTGGCTGCAACTTACTCTCTCAAATCATGTGGAAGCAGTAAGGTGTATTTAGTATTAGAGCTGTAATCGGGCCTTAAAAGTTAGGCCCGACAGGGCCCGAGCCCGACAGATTTCGGCCCGAGCCCGACAAGT
>JAQMYK010000005.1:3103936-3129701 GCA_030014345.1 Clarias buthupogon
CATCTGAGCAGTTGAGGGTTAAGGGCCTTGCTCAAGGGCCCAACAGTGGCAACTTGGTGGTTGTGGGGTTTGAACATTTATGTCACATTGCATTCCACACTTTTTCTATTTCTATTATTTCTGCATGTCTTTTAAATGTGCAAATTTCCATTGTTTATTGTCAACAACAACAAAAAAGTCTTTTCTGACTAAAAGCAAAATTGACAAGCATTTCGTGTGAGCTTGTGTTCATATTCTTTGATCAAATCTGATATAGGCTGTCCAGATGGAAAGAAACTAGAATTCATAACCAGCTTGTTGGATGCCCTAACGACAGACATGGTAAACACCATTAACTCACCAACTCCCTCTGGTGGTGGGAGGTAAGAAGCTTTTTCATTTTCAAAATCTGCAAAGAAATAAACTACAGTTAAACCTTGGATTGCGAGTAACTTAGTCTGCGAGTGTTTTGCAAGACGAGCAAAAATTTTTAAATAAATTTTATGGATGTGGGATTATGGGAAATCGTCTTCCATGCTCGGTCTCAGTGCACGTGCGTCACTCATATAGTCAACACACATGAGCGTTATACAGTTTACTTTAGCACTGTAACCAGTCTGTAGCAGTGCGGGAGATGATTCTGTTTAACGATAATGCAACGTCACATTTCCACACAGTCCTCTAAAGGAGTCAAAAGCAAGTGTCATTAGAGAGGTTCCTTGTTAAAATCTTCCTCCTCTTCTTCTCTCTTGTCTCACTCACACCAGTCACCATTCTTTTCAAAGGTAAAGTGCAGGTTAATTCGTTTTATTTTTACTTTATATTTTGTATTAATAATTTTTATTTGAATATTTTTGGGTTGTGGAACGAATCATCTGAGTTTCCATTATTTCTTATGGGAAGATTTACATTGATATACGAGTGTGTTGGATTATAGGCACAAATTCTCAAATAAAGATCTAATTATGCTCGCAATCCAATGTTCCACTGTAATACTACAGTATATTCTTACAGTATTCTTAACAATAAAATTCTATGTTCTTGGAGAACTTCACAAAACAGGGTTGAATCACAAGAATCACACCAGGATAAATCCACCCTGAAAGGCTTCCATATTAAATCTTTATGATTAATGTGTTTTTTTTTCAGTGGCACCCAAATTTTTTATTTTACACACTGGGCTTGTTTCAGGTTTGGTAAAGCCTTTCTATATTATCTTTCCACAATGCCATCTGACTACCTGCCGATACCATGTTGGAATTAACACTTGCTTCAGCTTTACCTAAACAGAGAAACACAGGAGCACATTTTTGATTGCTATCGTCTGTCTGGCTCTTTCACCCTATCTCTGCTAAATCAGATGATCATGCAAAGCTTCAAATTGTTCGCTAATACCATCATTAATCATGCTAGTAACAAAAATAGCTTAAACACATGATGTTTAACAAATGTGACTGATCACACCAATTCAGATATTAATTCACATTTTGGGTGATTTGAGTTATCCATATTTTCAGATTTAAATGTATTGCTGAGATATGGCCAGTGCGAGTTTGTTTGTGAGAAGGACCTCCTTCATCCTTCATCCTATTTTGATAATATTTGAATGAAGATTACGTGATGTAAGTAGGAAGGCTCATTTTGACACCAGGGTTTCCCTGCCACCCCGACAATTATCTTTACCAGCAGCAAGGGCTTATAATGGAAAAATATGGTTATTTACTAACATGAAAACATCATTGAGGTGTTTGGTAAAGTGTATTTAAACAGTTTTTAGGATGTAAACTTTCTCAGTTCTGTTGAAGGATCAGGAAGAAAAGTTATTTATTAACTGATTTTTGCCAAAATTGAGGATTTATTGATATATTTCACCTACTGCAGTAATGCAACTTGACTTCAGCATGGATTGAGTATGAATTATATGATAACTCTTGAGGAATGAGAACTGAGCTATATTTATTTTATTACAACACACAGTCTAATCTTATGCAAATCTTATACATGAAACAAAACCATGCTGAATTTTTCCAAACAACCTCTGGCATTTTGTAGAAAATGGTATTTGACGTGGTCTCCGAGCAGTTTACGTCATACAGAAATGAGTTTTAGCTATATACATTGCATGACTGCATCTTACCCAGCACCAATCTCCTGCAGGTTCTCAGAGCCTGACCCGAGTCACACGCTGGAGGAGCGCGTGGTGCAATGGTACTTCTTTCAGCTGGACACCAACGGCAGCCATGACATCAGCAAAAAGGAGATGAAGCCCTTTAAACGTTATGTAAAGAAGAAGGCCAAGCCCAAGAAATGTCATCGCAAGTTCGCTGATTACTGCGACCTGAACAAGGACAAGGCCATTACTCTGCAGGAGCTGAAAGGATGCCTTGGTGTCAATAAAGAAGGTGAATGTTATGAAGATTAATTGTGATAATTAAAAAATTGCTTTACAGAAAAATTCTGATATTATATCTACATTATGTATAGTACATAATATAAAATATATTCAATATATAGTTTTCATGTAATACTTTGTAATGAGTTATTATATATTATTAATTTTTATACTAATAAATGATAGTTGCATACATTTTCATGATACCTATATATTATTGTATATTATTTATTAAGAATTGTTAACAAGGCAGTGGAATGACCATTGTTTAAAACACTATATAAATAAAATTGAATTGAATTGAATCAGTTTTGTGGAAAATTGTGCTGGCTATAACACAAAATGACAGTTTTATATTACAACTGAGGTTCTAAAGTAATTGTTTCTTAAGTTACAGTTAATTCATGGCTAATAGCCTAATGCTGAACATATATTAAAAAAATGCTGCTATATTACAAAGAAAAATATAATTGCTGCATAGTTAATCACATAAAAATCTAAATCGTAATATGGACCTGCGCAATTATTTAACTGCAATTGCCTGTTGTTGTTTTTTTTTTGTATATAAACAAATAATCTGGAATTTAGTGTCAATAATTAATAATTAAAGTAAATTAATAATTTGTCAAGTTTTATATAATTTTGAGATGATTAATTTTGGCAAACATCCTCTTTTTGAGATAATTTATAACACTACTTGCTGTTAGCCCGGATAAATACAGTATGTTTGAATGGAAAATTTGACATTGAATAGTTATCGCAGTTTAAACAACCAGATATCCAAATATCCACAGTTAAAACCACAATTGCAATTATTTTGATCAAATTGTGCAGTCCTGATTAGTGATATGGTGACACTTTTTTTTTTTAGAAAGATGTTTTTATTTAATGTTCCTGGATGGGGTCTTCAAGGTAGAAGTTAGTTTTCTAGCATAGAAAACTTTTCTTTGTTTTTGAAAAATTCTGTTTTGAGCTGTAACATAAGTGATGAGTTATTAACTGCTTTCGCTGGCTTTCCATTACACTGAATATAACTATAAATTCAATAAATAAATGAATAAATACATTTTAATACATTTTATTTGTCAAATACACAGCTATACACAGTTTGATATGCAGTGAAATGCTTATACGATGACCGCCTGTGACCTAAAAACAAACAAAACAATTGGAGTATTCCACCAGAGAAATAAAATATGAAATAAGAGAAAATTGTACCACTATAGAAAACTTTAACTGGAAAATTTACAGTATGTACAAGTTAGCTACTAAAAAATAGGATTGAAACAGAAGTGTGAGATGTTATATGTTTAAGTTATACAGGATAAGTTGTTTATAAATAAATAGCTCTTTATAAGAGAAATAAAACTTTTTTATCCATTATTACAAAAGGACGTGCTGTAATGTTGAGAATAAGACAACATCTAATGGTTCTTGTGCACCAACATGCACCGTAATATTTTTTTTTGCTATATACAGTAATGCAGCTGTTCATTAATTAGCCAAATTCCCAACTTTGTTAACCCGTGTCATAAATAATGTGGCATGAATAACAATACCTTAGTAATGTCGGCTTTACTGTGCAACAAATGGTGAAACTAACATGAAGTGACAAACGGAATATGAAAGCTTTCCAAGGTTTCCTGGATGCTCATGACACTAGATGTAGACACAGTGGCAGGTTTTTGTCCCGCGCTGTTGGACATGGAGACTTACGGAAAAAAGACAGCTAGTTTTGCAAACATTTCTCTTAAGCTTTACAGAATACTGTATGTGTGAGCTGTGGACTACGGTATGGAGGTAGATTTATGTTTCTTTCGTCTTTTTTTCCTTCTCCATCCTTCTCACCCACTCACTCTTTTTATCTCTTTTTGCAGGTCCTACAACAAGCAGCAGCAGTCAGGGGACAAGGCAAGGAACTAATTTGTTCAGTAAGGCAACACTAATCGCTTTCACTAACATGTGCTTGAGTGGCTGCAGATGGCTGCAAATATAATTCATTAACATTGTGAATCACTAACACAGAACAGAATTTCAGCATGTTAGTGGAGGATGTAGTGATGCTGACAATCCAGTATAGTGTGTGTGTGTGTGTGTGTGTGTGTGTGTGTGTGTGTGTGATGGCAGAGCTGAAAACTCCAATTACTTTCATATTTAAATCTATCCGTGTCATAGCGAAGATGCTGCGTGTTTAGACTGTAGTGTTAATATTTAATGCTGAAGAAACATTACATTGGTGACGTGACAGTCAGCCATTCAGTTTACCTCAATGCTCCAGTCTATGAGCGGCAATGAGGTAGTGGAATTACAGGAGACGGGGTCATCGTGTCTGACTGGGAATAATTACGTCTTGCCCTTAGTTGACCCAATTGTGGACACCTGTCAGACGAGGATGCACCTGTTTGTCTATACAGTGCTCGATGTGAGGGTTAATCCAACTTATAACTTTACATCTACAGTATGTCTCTGCTGTCCCTCCACATTAATAATAAAAAAGAAATCACTGGCCATGGTATGAAATGTTCCAGAACTTGTATTGAGTTCAAACACACTTATGTCTGGAAACCACTTCTTTTTTTCTTCTTCCCTATTTTACAGATATGAACTGACAGTCTATTTGGAGTGAATGTAATGTTTCCACTGTAATAAATCCCACATTGTAGGATATTATATCTAAAATAAGCAGAAGCAATCAGGACGGTGGTTTGTTCTTTCTGATCGTATTTTTGTCATGCTTTTTCTTTTTTAATCTTTCTCAATATATTGTAAAGACATGATGAAACAGCAGAAACGCCTGGATCACATGTAGGAAAATGTGGATGCTCAAGACATCGCGATCCTCCAGCACACCGTGAGGAAATAGGATTGTTTTCTTCCTCCTATTGTAGAGTTCAGGCCTTTTTAGTATTTATAAGCATCTAGATTGATTTTTATTTACTCTACTCTATGAAAAGGCTACAATTCAAATTTGTCTCGTGTCACTTGTTATTTTAGAAAAACTACATCGATTCCATTTTATTCCTGCGAGCTGTAGATAAACATTTCATATTTCAGACCGTTCAGTACAATTTATGTTAGGAGCTACTGTGCTCTTTTCACAAGCTTGCCTCATTCCCAGCGAGTGTGTTTTTCTCAGCCTGAGAAGCTCTATCATAGTTTGGTGGTTACTACGTGATGACAGCTCATCATCCCGCTGCACTCGCTTCTCATCTGTCTGGTGGGATCGTCTCGTTATTAGGAGTGTTGTGTCTGTTTACCCTGGACTGCGGGCTGTGTCGGGTCCAGCGAGGCCTGAGCTCATGTGTTTACTCTGGCGCTACCTGCTTCGCACTGAAAAACAGTGGCTGAGAAGGGGCATAACGTCAGGCACGCCAGCGTGTGGCCAGGGCTGCCAGGATAAACATCAGGTTCATTTGGAACAGCCAAAAGGGGTTTCTTTTGCCCCCAGTCCATTGGTTTGCTTTAGATCCCTGTAGACATGCATGCCTTCCCCAGCACGCAGTCAGGCACTGATAAATTGGTGCAAATGTCTTCCAACAGACAGTTTTATGTCAGTTCACTGGAACACACTGAATTGAAAATTGATGAGCATACTCAAGGTTTGGGACACACCGCTGCCAAAATATCTCAGACACGATGAGAGCGTGTGCCCATTTTCTTGAATTTGGCAGCAGTTAAGGCTAAAATGAACTTTTTTTTCTCTGAACACTGTAAAGATGTTGGCTTAAAGCAGTGCACTGTATCTTCAGTAGCATCACCGCTCCTGCAGTGAATAGCAGCTGACTTTACACCTTCAGATCTCTCACTCAAAGTATTATGTTGATTTGTGAAATCATTAGATGGCATTTTTCTTGGCTCTGTCTTCTTATAGTGTCAGATTGAACAGATGGGGCATTATTTAAAGAAGGCATGGCTTATAATTGTCTAAAGATAAAATAAAAAAAAACCTTCAAGGTTAAAGAGTTTTAATACATTGGCTAATCAAAGATAGTTCGTGTAATAAAGTTCTGCCAAAGTGCCATATTCAGAGAAGTGAGTAGTGTGATGTGGAGTCAAATAAGAAGCAGTATGAAGTCCAGCAGCACCGTCTGACAGTTTTATGTAACCGCAAGATGCTCAACTAAAAAAAAAGAAATAAAAAAACTTGTGCAGACTGCCTAAACACACACGGGTCCATAAATTTTGGAACAAAGATTTTTGGCATATGGCCTCTGTACACCACCACACTGAATTTCAAATACTCAAGATGGGAGCAAAGTCAAGACTTTCAGATTTAAGTCAAGGCTTTCACAAAGTGTGGCCTTAATCAATCAGGAATTACAGCCTTATTTTTTTTTTTATACCCACACATTTCATCCAAGTATTAAAGGCAATCCGTACAGTATGTTTGTAATTATGTTCGTTTGTTCCATTATTTTTGAACCCCCCAAAATAGTTGTGGTGGTATGAATGACGGCATTAATTCCTGAATGGTTAATCAAAGAGACATTAATGAACTGTATCAATAAGATTGTCTGTCAAATTCATAGATACTTTATTTTAAACTAGCATCATAATTGGAAACTATTTTATAAATAGTATAAATAATAAGTAATTATTATTATAAATAAATGACACACTAAATGATCCGTTACCAAAGCAAATGAATGCCCTTGTATGTTGAATGTTGGACAAGTTTTCCTTGCAGGAGACAGCACCAAATTAACTGAAATATTGCCATTAATTAAATAAAATAAATCACATCAGCAAATTAGGGTTTTTTAATAGACTCATGTTATGATTTCATGACCTCAGTGTACTTTAGTAGCTCATGACTATTAATATTTGTGCATAATTAACTGTCATTTTGTGATGCAATGGGGAAAAAACATTGTGGCCCAAAACTCAGTACAGTAGACTTTTTTGCCCCCCTGCCTAAGCATTATATTTTCTCCTACTGTACTTCTTGTTCATCACGCTTAAATGTCAATCAGTTTTACGCCAATTTTTGCACAAATACCAGTTTGACTTTGTATGTATAAAACTGACTCCTACTTATAGATTATATGCTCATTTTATGCCCGCAACTTAGTTCGAGTGATATTTAATTGCACACTCATAAACATGTTTTTAAAAATGTACAGCGCCATCTGTTGAATTTTGGAACGAACTAAAATTTTTATGTGTTACCGTGAAGTGTGCGGTATGAAGGTGTGAGATCGCATTTAGTAAGTAGATTTAATTGCCCATTCATACTGGCGTATTTAAAAAAAAAAATTAAAAAAAGTACAGCGCCATCTGTTTTTTTTTATTTTTCAAGGTAGATATATTTTTTATACTTTACAGTTTTATTATATGTATAGATTGTATATGTAAAATCAACCCTGTGTGTAAGCTGACTCTGAATAAAAGGAACTTTCCCCGGGGTAATTATTGAGTAACTGTCAGTCTTAAGTCACTGATATAACATTTTGTTTTGTTGCTGGCAAACTTTACAATGATTTTAAGAGTGTTTCACATCATGACCTCTATTTATCAAACACCACATTCCTTCTTTATCACAGAGGAAAGCCAGAGCTCTGAACACACTAATTGTTACCCTGCAGATGGACAGTTTAACTTTTATGTCTTCGCTGAAAATTAGGAGGCCTATTAAACCCGGGCGGCCGATTCTGCCATGGCTTTTGTTTCGGGAGTTACTCTTCTCCCTGTCTCTCTCTCTCTCTCTCTCTTTCTCTCTCTCTCTAAAACACACCTGTTCTGCGCATTTCGTTACACATTCTTCTGTACGATTGTTAGTTAGATGTTTTCGACCAGGTTTCTCAGAGAGTGATCGTAATTAAAGATGTTAGTGGCTTTCAGATGCTGTAACATTAGCAGAGAGAGTAATACCGAAACCAGAAGGCAAATGTGCTCTTGATAGTTATGTTTATTAGACTAGAAAGTGTGTGGCAGCCCTGCCAGGATAAACATTAGGTTCATCTGGACAGCACAGTCAGGGCTTGTGTTGAATATTCTACTTGAAATTGCTGCAGGATCCAGAGTGCGTTTTTCTCCTTTACTGTTATTAGTGCTGTATTACTTGCAAGCGACAGGTTAAGCAGGTTAACCTGGTCTCATTAAAGAGCGGTTTTGCTGATTGGATAGTTTATAACTTAGGTAAGTTATTTGCATACATTTTAGGTTGCCCCAAAACCTTCAGGAAATTTTTAGAGTTTATTGGTTACTAGGGGGGGGGGGGGGAAAGCAGGAGTTTTATGTCTATTTTTATATGAAATACAAGACATTGAGTATACAGTATATTTGTATGTGGAAATTCTTTACACTATAACCATCTCGTAAAAGATTGCTGATATTTATCTCGTTTGATGTCGTGTACTGTATATTTCAAGACCATTGGATTATTATAAGCAGCACGGATCAGGTAGCCCTGTTGCCTCGCACCTCCAGGGTCTGGGTTCGGTTCTCGCCTTGAGTCTGTGTGTGGAGTTTGCATGCTTGTTGGGTTTTCTCTGTGTACTCCGGTTTCCTCCCACAGTCCAAAAACATGCATATTAGGCTAATTGGCATTCCCAAATTGACAGTAGTGTGTGAATAAGCATGTGAGTGTGTGTATCTGGGATAGGATCCAGGCCCCCCCGAGACCCTGTTTACAGGATAAAAAGGTACTGACGAGTACGATTAATTATTATAGGGTTTGTATTGACATCGACTGGCTAAAACATTAGGACTCTTTATTAACGGAATACTGACGGACATCGAATAGACCTAATGTGAAATTATTAGGAAATCGGTTTTTCAAAAACGTTTCCTTTCAAGAAGCATCTTAATCTATGACTTTACTAATTTTCCCAAACTTAACAGTTTTCATACAAATTGCCTGATGTGAGATCATGTGTGCAATAGCAGAGTCCTGAGTGCTGGTGATTCAGTAAACTGTGTGTAAGTTGTTTTGCACTGGGCCACAGTGTGCATGGCTCTAATCACAGATCAGCACTCAGGTGAGGCTGTTCGAAGGCAGAGCGGATCCGGTTTCTCCGCTTTATCAGATGATCGTGTCCGGGGAACAGCTTTGTGTCCTTAATGGCGCGGCTATTTCACCACTTTCCCCCGCTGAATGAGGAGAGGCCAAAGTGAACTGCTTCTCTGGAGCCTCTTAATTGCCATATGGGACTGAAGCTATAGAGGAGACTGAGTGCGCAGACACTCAGATCTTACAAGGTCCTCAGAACTGGTGGACAAATGAGAACTCTCGAATTCTCTCCAAAAAAGGCTCCTAAAGGCCATCACACTAAATAATGGACATAAAAGTCAAGTTATCTTGTGAGCGCTCAAATATATAGCTGTGCTTGATAGTACTGTCTGTCGTGGTCCACATACACGAGCATCTACTTTTCAGCGAGTATAGTGTAAGCAGTAAATCCGCCGGGTGTAATAAAACAAGAAACATACCGGTATTTGACTTGGAGCACACCTGCGTCACCCCGCTCCTCCCCCCAAAGGAACCTGCTGTTAACCTTTCATTCTTCAACACACACACACACACACACACACACACACACACACGCAGCCATGTGATCAGTCCTCCAGGCCTCTACTACACTTGCCCTTCCCCCATGGACTATGAAGCTTGACTGGAACGCTCCCACTCCTGTCTTCAGATGCCACCTGTAAGCAATCTGGTCTCCTTACCCCAGTCGAAGCCCTCTATTTCCTCAACTCGCCGGCTTTACTATGATTAATGGACCCAAAAGCAGTCCCATACCCCATGCCGCTGATATACTCATACTCTGCAGAAATAAAGTGAATATGAATAATGTGATTATGTAATAATTTGCACAATTAAGTTTGTAGGAAACATTTTATAGAGAATAATATTTTAGTCAGGGTGAGTCACTGTGTTAGAATTTTTCATCTCTGCAAGATCAAACATTCCTTTATAATGATTTATATGCAATCAAATAATTTGTATTATTTTAGACTTCAGATAAAGCTAATTATTATTTCATTTTAAATTAATGTAATCCGGTTTGTTTTATTGTCGTTTGTGAAACAGTAATGCAAGGTATTTACAGAAATAAAATTACACACACACACATATATGCGCTGTTATATATATATATAAAAAAAAAAGTTAAATAATTGTAGTAATTTAATCACTCTAATATTAGACATAATTACACCTTCAATAATAACCATTAGATAATTTTTCAGAAATAAGTGAAGGAGAATTAAGGCCTGGAATGAACAAAACACTTGGGGGAGTTTGAGAATAATGAACGACGCGTGACGATCATTTTCCCATAATAACATGTTAAAAACTTTATTATTCCTTTTACATTACTGCAGCTTACCTACAACCACAATTATTTGCTGTTTAAGGATCATTTTTGTCCATTTATAGTTACAACTAATGAGTTTAATGTTTCAATAATAATAAAACCTAGCTTTTTTTTTTTCTTTCTTCTAATATTATGATATATTCTGGCCAGATAAATGATACAGATGTCTGCACTGTATAAGCAGCCTTGCGGGGTCAGCAGTTAGAACTGAGGCCAGAGATATAGTGAGTGAGAAAGAGAGAAAAAAGGGGATGAGCACAGAAAGGTAGAGGCTGAGGAAGAGTTACGGCCTGATCACAGCAGAGAGATCTGTTTCCCACATGACTTCCGAAAGGGAGAGAACTCTATCTCATCCTCCCGTGCTCAGATACACACACACACACACTTAGACAGACATCCACACGCTATATGCATGTCATACATTCTTTGAGAATCCTGTGCAACTTAGAAGCTGCCATCAATCATCTCATCCTTTATGTGCGGAAGAGCTGGGATTTAAGTCGTCTTGTGGTGTACATCTCATCATATCATCCTCTGCCTGTTTGTCATTTCCAGACAAGATATTTGTGTGTGTGTGTGTGTGTGTGTGTGTGTGTGTGCGTGCACTCTTCCATGGTTGAAGGTGGGATTAGCCGAGCTGTCATGCGAGGCACTGAAGTGAACACTGACTCCCATTTCTTATCCTGTTTCTTCCCAGTAGGCCGTCTAGTGTGAGGACAGAAGCTTCCAGAAGATGAGCCAAGAATAGAGAGAAGACAAGCTGACGACTTGAACAGAAAGAGAGAGAAAAAAAAAAGAAGAAGAAGAAGTTCCTAAAGAGAGAAAAAAATAAATTGCTGAAATGATAATGGTGGAGCCAAAATATTTGCACTTTTCTTCTCCTATCGGTAGACATTTGCTCTGTCTCTGATTTTTGTTGTAAACATTTTATGACTTTGATGTAAGTGCACAAAGCATCGCATAAGAACATTGTATGGCACTCGGACACGTGGCTGACAACCTGCTTCGACACGTTATAAGTGTGTTCAATAATACTAAACTCACAGCGAGGTCTAGTCAGTATTATACACCAGATTTTAATCACAAACCTTCCATGTAGTCTTCTGACGTAGCGGTCATAGTTGCACATAACCAGTTTGTTTATATAAGATCACGTCTTTTATTTTTTTATTGTATGTACGGCAAGGACGAGAAAAAATATATAAAAACATGGTTTGCCAGCACAACATGATTTTCATGTTTAACAAACAGTCATGGATAATAAAATAATAATATTAATAATAATAATAATAATAATAAGTTTCCACATTTTTCCACAAGGATTTATGCCAGGTACATGCTTTGCCTTCATAATAAATTCATAACACATGTATAAGATTAGAATAACATTTCTGTAATAATCCATTGTAACGCAAGAACAATTTGTCAGTATTGCAATGCACAGCTTTTTTTTTTTAATACATAAAAGCAAATAATATAATAATTTGCCTGTTAAGATCCTTCACATAACAGCTCCCGAGAGAAACCCTTTTACAAACAATCGGCGTCTGTAATAAAATGTCTCCTCTATGATTAACACACCATTTACTGTGACAGCGACACAAAGTTTCATTTCCTGAGATGCAAAACACAGCCGTATGTTCATATTATGTAAGGAAATTATTTATAGAGATTTATATAATATATCGGCAGCATGTGAGAACATAAAGTGAGAACTATACTGACTTTAGCTGTCATTTCTCATCAGCCTGCAGGATCACACCTTTTTTTTTTTTTTTTACATCACATTATAAAAGGTGAACCGTAACAATTTTTTTTTTCCATTTTCATTTAGACGTGTACAGTTTGTGCTCTCAGGATATTTTACCTGATTTAACCGTTCTCATTCACGACACACAGGAAAATTTTTGAACTTTTGTCTTATATTACATAATGCATTTGTCACATGTGCCACATATCAATATTATTATTATTATTATTATTATTATTACTATTATTATTATTATTATTATAATCAGTGCTTATAGATGTGTTATGAAGTCCTTTAAGATAAAGATTTAGAAAGAAGAAGATGAGGAAATATCCCAGAGGTATAGAGAAAACCATTTAATGTGATCTTTCAGGTCGAGGAAAGACGGTGTGTGTGTGTGTGTGTGTGTGTGTGTGTGAGAGAGAGAGAGAGAGAGAGAGAGAGAGAGAGAGGTGTGTGTTTGGATGCGTGTGTGTGGAGATGTCCTTGGATGTGATTGCTTTGGCTTGTGAAAGGAAAAAATGAACCAGTGAAGTTGTAAATATGTATCATATGTGCTTTTTGGTCTTTTCAGTCATGCCACGGTCTTTCTAAACAGTTTTTTTTGCCATCATTTAGAACCTCTTGTAATTAAAGTGTTTTGCTCTCAGCCTGAGTTTGTTTGAAAGTCTGTTCATTCCACTTAAATGGCTGTGTGTTAATAAATACACTTTTCATCATTCACTCCTCTGTTTATTTAAAGGTTTTGAAATTTGCCATCATTAGTCATCTTTACTCAGCCGCCTGATGTTTAGAGAGGCTGCCACTGTGAATAACTGCTATATCTATGTAAATTAACACAATCTCAAGTATTGTTATGACGTTATTTAATATTGCATCAAACGACACACGGTCTTAGGTCCCATTTACGATAGCAGTGAGGGTTATTACTGCCGTTACTACTAATTGTTAGGCTAAAAATGTATTGAAAAAAGTTTTTTAAAAAAGTTTAAAGGTCCCATATTTGATTATTTTCTTAACAAATTAACACAGGTCTCATTGTTCCCCCAAAGTGTGTCTGTTGAAATACTGCTCAGATAATGCATTTTTCATTCCTCAAAGTCCCTCCTCCAAATGCGGCGTATCAGTGCTGAGCCGTTGCCAGCAGCCGACACCAAAGCTAAGCAACGAGTCAGAGTGTCTTGTTATACTGTATAAAAACCAGCATTAACATTTAAAAACAAAACATTATGCCCAAAATTGTGTAAGTATAAATGAGCCTTGGTTGCCCATGATCCTGTATAAAGGTATATAATTGATAAGCAATGTTATTCAAATTATTTAGTGGGTGTGTTAGTGATGTGGCTGATCAGTGTACTATATGAGGTCAATTAGAGAAAATCTACTGTAATTGTCTTGGTTAAACCCTGACTAATGCAAACATGGAAAAGAACTAAAATCAAGGCATGCTGGCGACTTATCAGAATTTCTAACAGTAACAATTTTTTATTTATTTAAGCAGATAGTAAAGAAAGCAGACTCAATGTACTTTTTTGTCTAAACATATTATCATTCCAAGTTCGGATAAAATTGGATGGTTGCGTCAGAAAGGGCATCGGGTATAAAACCTTTGCCAAGTTGTTTGCAGACCCGATGGTTCGCTGTTGCGACACCGCGACGAGAGCAGCCGAGAGACTAAAACCAACCTAAACATATAGTTGAAGGCAATTCTCTAGTCAACTTTGTGTTGCACATTGTTTAAGTCTATGCTAGAGAAAGTTTCTTATGCTGCAGAGGAAGCTCATCACTTCATACACAGTGTAACGTGTGCCTACGTCTGCCCTCTCTCAAAGGCATTCCTTCCACAGTTATTTTTGTTTCAGCGTTGCTTTTATTATCGTCAGGGTCACTGTGGATCTGGAGCCTATTCCAGGAACACTAAATCTGATATGAGAATACACTGTCCATGTTAGTTAAATAAAAAAGTAAATCACTTCACTGTGTGTAGCGAATTACGTTCTGACCAGCACAGTGTGACAGATCCACAGGTTGCACATCGTTATCCAATCTGAATGAGCAGCGTAGTCCAGCTGCATGAGGCTGATCCACACTCATTCCTGGGTGCCAGTGAAGCTTGACATTACATCCTACATCTAAAGAAGGTTCATCATTGAGATGTAAGGAGCTACAGGAGCTTCCATGCTGTGCGCTCTCGGTTCCAGGAGCAACAAGAGACTGCGTTTGAAGCTGTTTATGAACTAAACATGTTTTTGTTTTTTTGTGTAGTATGCTAAGCAGATTTTCTATTTGGGACATTAATTCCACTTATGGTTTTAAAGCATTAAATCATAAGCATTAAACATTGTATTAAATCATTAAACACTGGTAAACAATTTGCAGCCTCTATGACTTTTAACTGAAGTGTGATTAGACACATTACAATTTTTCTTATAAGAAGTTGACAGCAATAATATATAGTGGCAAGAAAAAGTTTGTAAACCTTTTAGAATTTCATGTTTTTTGTTGTTGTTTTTTGGCATTAATTTGTCATTAAATGTGATCCGATCTTCAGCTAAGTCAAGAGACTGGTGAAAGTCTTTGAAATCACTTTAATCAGCTTTTTGTAAATCAACAATTCTTGATCAAAAATCCTCTGAAAGCTTTTTTTGACGACTCATGGCTCACATAAGCGTATTCTTCTTGTGCGGAGCAAACTTAAAAAGTGTGAGTGGCTTTTAATCAGTCAAACCTCCAAACTCATTTTCTTAACAAGACTCCGAGAATGCTAATAACTTACTCTATTTATCTCTTTTCAGGTCATTAACTCTAGGATTCACATACGACTAGCACTCCACTAGCACTACGAGGTTTTGTTTTTATGGATGTTCTTAATAAAGACCTGAAAGATCACAATTGTTTGTGTTATTTTAGGCACATTATATTTGTCAGTTCTCTATTCTAACTTAGATGAAGATCAGATCACATTTTAATGACAAATTAATGCAGAAAAAACATGAAATTCCAAAAGGTTCATATACTTTTTCCTTAACTTAACTTAACTTAACTTTCCTGAATCAAAGATCTTAATTGTGATGCAATTCATATTACAAATATAAGTAATTAAAATGAAAAACACAAGGCTTATACTAATAAGACAAAAAATTATTAAATATTTCTACAAAGTAATTTTTAGTGTTTAGGGAATGTCCTGAGACCAGATGTGTTTAAATGCAAAGATGACAGTTTAATTAAGAGACTAAAATCATCTCATAAATGCAATTGAATTTAAATTTTAATCTGCATTCAAAAAAAAATCACATATATTATAATGTTGTACCATGAATCATTTTAAACCACACACAAAAGAGGTTCTTGTCTCTATCTGAACACCAGGTTGAATCTGTGAATCAGGACATCTGCTTAATTAAGTCAAGGCAAGTTTAATGACCAGCTTAGGTTTGAAATGCCATGTGGTAATGTACTAAGCATTTGGCCAAAGCCTCAGATGAGGTTTTTAGTAAAGCCCACACCTCTTTTCACAGCTGCCCTCCATTTTCTGTGACCCCCACCTGCAGGAGTCGGTGTGCGTGTCCCCTGAAGTGCTTCCAGACTATAGCTGAGCGGCCATAGTCTTCCAGCTGTTTCAAATCGCTTGACTCAATAAGCATGGCTGCAATCACAGCTAATCAAACTATCATAGATTACTTTGCAGGAAGAGCTTTCATAAATCTAAGAAACAAACAAACAAAAAAAAAAGATTTGCAATTTATTCTTAGTAAACCGGCTTCCTAATAGAACCTTATGACCCGCACTAAAGAGATCAGTTAGAAACACTTTCATTTATCAAGAATTTGCCCTGGTGCAATAAACGTCAGAAAATTATTCAGAGATGGATGTCAGAATATACAGTATAAATGGTATAGGGTTTTTGATCTTGCAGATTCAAATTATAAGGGTTTTTGATCTTGCAGATTTAAGTTATAAATTAGCACAGGAAGTTCCCTTAACTCTAAACAAACCCCTAAAAAGTGTTCTTTAAGTTTTTTTTTTTTTTATGAATTTAAGGGATTGTTCAAGCCAAACTGGAACTCAATCAATCAGATCCCATTATTCCTTGTTATACTAATGCACTTATCCCAGTGTTTCACTAGTGCTTGGACACCACCAAGGAAGAAAGTTTTCCTCAGTATGCCGGAACCATGATCGGACTGCCAGATGTTTGAAACACCGGCCTCCCAGGAACTCCTTTAATGACCCAAACATGTGGAAATGGGGTGGAGTGAGGTCGGGACTGTACGGGGGATGTGACAATAATTCCCAGCCGAGTTCCTGTAATGTGCAAGTGGTGTTGGTGAATGATTGTGTGTACAGTTCAACTAGACAGATGTGTCTCTTCTTTGTCGTAAACTGGTGACCAGTTATCCATTGATTTTCAAGGACCAGGCGTTCCACTCGCTGAATGTTCACGGGAACGACTGCAATGGGCCACCTCAGTCGGGATCGTCATTCATTGACATACACCTTTCTTTAAAATGCTTGCACTATTCAAATATTTTACTGTGGCTAAGAGTCTCATCACTGTACTGTGCTTGAAGTCTTCTGTAAGTATCAATCACTTTTACATCTTCATTCACCAGAAATTTCATCACAAGTCCCAGTTTGGCTTGAATGCCCCTTTGTAATTTTTAGCTTATTGGGGCAGCTAATGTCCCAAAACCTGATCAAGCCCAGATAGAATTTGACGGTTGTGTCAGAAAGGGCATCTGACATAAAACCTGTGCCAAGTCATTCGTGAACTGGATGGTCCAACCCGTCTGATTTTTTACAACAGAACTGGTGGAGTCACCCATGTGTAAGACTTGTGAGGATGAGTGTGTTATATACTTTGCGATGCTGGTTTGTATGTGAAGGTAAAATATATTGATAGTATGGGATGGAGGCTTGAGGGTGTTAGACTGGCAGAAGGAGATGGGTGGGTGGAGAGATGAAAAAAAAGCTTACAAGCAGCTGCACTACATCTGTCTTACACTGACACATGTGGCATTTGTGAAGTTCAAAAGAAGTTTTATAATGATGCAGCTGTTTAAAGATGTGAGAGTGTACGTGTATGTGTATGTGTGTGTGTGCATGTGTAAATGCAAAGGTGTAAAGGTCTTTTTTTCTTCTTCTTCTTCTTTACTCCTGAGCTGATTTATTTAAATAAATTAGACCAGGTTTAAAAAAGAAAATTCACTATTTTAACACAGAAAAATTGGAGTTGGAGCATAAATAGCTAGATTTAAAACACTAGTTTTTATACAGTATGTAGTAAATACAGTATTCTTCTCCTTTCTCCAGCTTTCTCTCAAACATGTGAAACAAAGATGTTACATAAGCAGCTCTGGCTGTGTGCAACCACTGATCCACTGATCCTGATAGATATTTCAAAGGCCATTAGAGCTTATTAAAGGCAGTCAGTTGTAGGATCGCATGGTTAATAGTTACAATGAGGGTCTGAATGGGTCAGGAAGTGTGTGTGTGTGTGTGTGTGTGTGTGTGTGGGGAGGGTGGTATTTGGTGGGAAGTGTTTTTAAAAACACAGTATTTACTGCGAACCATTTGTGCCTGATGTCCTGCGTGACTCTCTGGAGCAGCACCTGCTCTCCGTGCCCAGAGGTCACCAGTCAGGAGGTCAATGCCTTGGGTCGAAGGTCATTTCACAGAAACTCAGCAATGATTGAGAATACAGATGGCCTAATCAGGTCAGGTGTCTGTCTTTCTTCTAGCTCTAGTCTTTCTTTTTGATGGTCCGTACACACGTGTCTTTACAACGAGAGTGGATTCTTTGATTTTCACACTGATTAAGAACATCGTTCAGAAAACTAAAAAAGGAACCGAGGCATGTTTAAAGTGTGAGATCTTGTGCAGCTTAAAATTCGATCTCGCACCATCTGTTTTCCATTACAATTTGGATTAGCCCTGATTAGGTTTCAATTCCAGAACTGCCAGTGATAAAAGCCTGGAAAAGATTCTTTTTTTTTTGTGCATTTCTTATCGCTTATTTCAAAAAGAAAAAAAAAAGAAAAGAAAAAACTGGCTGAAACCCAGGGTTTGGGATCGGGCCAAAGTTTCTTGTACTCTTTTATTTTTTAAGACTTTACAACACTCTTAGTCTGGATGTGCTCCCATTGCTGATACATAATAATCTTTAAAGACATTTTAATAACCAGTTTACAGATTTAATCTATGAATAAATTAATTAAAAAATCACTTTTTGTGTGTGTTGTTTGCATATGTAGTGGGAAGTTTAATAATAAAAAAAGGTTTTGAGAAAAATCTTCTGAAAGGTTATGTATAAAAGGGAGCCCCCTGGTGGTGCTAAGACAAAAGTAGTGAATTATTTTAATTTAAACATTTTTTAAGCCAGATTCTTTCCAAATGCATGAGAAATAGTATGTGAAATTATTTTACCACCATCAGTTCAGTAATGTGAACCATAGACCATGCTTGTTGTAGGTGAGGCCTCGCTGCCCTGCGAGATAGAGATCATATGTTATGACTCATTTGTGTGATGAAGTCATGTGTGGGGGATGCGGGAGGGATTACCTGGAACTCTGAGGGCATGTTCAGGGCACTTCAGTTTTATAGTATTTCACTCAGCTTTTACGGCTGTGGGTTTTTTTTTTTTTTTTTTTTGCCCACTTGTGATGTGGTATCGGTGTAGGAATGCATCCTCACTCGGATTCATTATCCATGCACATTTCATCTCCACTTTTATACTGGACTTGCATGAGAACCGTGAGTGCCATGAGTAAGTGTGATTGAAAATCCTCACATATTGTTTTTTAAGTAATGCAATCCCGAAAAGCTTGCTTACTGCTGAGGTCAAGATGAAGGTCTGACTCAGCACACAGTGTGGTGATGCCTTTAATCTTAAAACAACTGTTTATTTTATAAAAATAAAAAATTAAACAATAACCATTGACACTCAAATGTGCACTGCTGAGACTTTATTTTTTAGGTTCTGGGTTATATTAGCTTATTTATTCGGTAGGTGCAGTTTATTCATATTAAATTAAATTAAATGTCATTGATTGAAGTTTTTTTATTGAAGTAAAGAAATAGGAATAAATGTTTTAGTGCAACATTCGGCAAATTGCAGAAAGATCCAATTTAAAACTTGGCTGTTTATGTAACAACCTCATCAGCGACCTCATTTCCCCTTTCGTCTGTTCCAACCACACAGCATTCAGCATCATCAGTAAACTAATCACCGGCCTGATCATCTGTCAACATCTGCACCTGTTTCTCACTGAGCTTTGCAGTGTTTTACAAACTTTTCCTTATGAAAAGTCCATAATTCTATATTTTCTATATTGTACAGCCAGGTTTTTCTTATTTTTCTTATATATTTTTCTTATATTTTTCATATATTGTATATTTTGTATTGTACAAATATTTTATTCTTTCGTGGTTAAATTTACTTCTATTTTCTTTTTCATGTTTATTTCCTAATAATAGTCTTTTATTTTAAGGTCACGGGCGGTCATCTCAGCATTTCACTGCATATTGTACTGTGTACTGTATGTCTATGTGAGAAATAAAATTTGAATTTGAAGTTGTTTTCTCTCTCATATGGCTGCTTTAAATTATTTAGTAACATCTGACACCGGCAGTAGTGCATTGACTGTAAGAACAAGAGATCTAAATCTAAAACAACACTTTGTTATTACATTACCACCACAACAATATACCTTTATTTTGAAAAAAAGAAAGAAAGAAAGAAAGAAAAAAAATTATGAAAATCAAATGACTCTTTTTAGATACTGAGTGATTTTAGAAACATTTCTGCTGATAAAAGAAACTTTTTTTAGTTTATTTTTTGTGAAAATATCATTATTAAGGCCATTAAAGGATACCACAATGATAAAGAATGATTGTAGTGAGATTTTAAATGTGTTAGTCATTTAACACTTTAAGAGAGTTTTTTTTTTGCACAATGCATTTATTAATGCGTAATCATAATACTTGGCAATTTATAGTTATTTTTAATGTGATTGTGAAATGTGGGCACAATCAGTCAGTGCCTGTTATTCTGTTATTACATTAAAGCAGCTATAAAATGAATGAATGAATAAATGAAGAAAGTTCATCTGTCTCCCAGGATCCTAAAAAGCCACTATTGTTGCACCACTAAGTCCTGACCGACTCTATCACAGTCTCCATGGTGTCTGGAAGGAAAGTCATGGGTGGTGAAAACTGAACGATACATCATTGTCACCCAATTACCAGCCATTTAACATCTTCACCACAGCAGATGTCTGCGCATGTAGCATCATCATTAAGGTCTGTTGATGATCCGAGTGACAAACTATTTGGCCTCCTTCCATCCAGGAGGAGATGCAGGAACCTTTGAGTCAGAGTCTTCACACAACAATCATCTTGGTATATTGTCAGACCACAACTCTATTATTCATAGTATGTATGTATCCTATATTATTATTATTATATATTTTATATTATATGTATACTATCTGTACTGTATATACAGGGGTGGCCTAAAGTATTGACAACACATGCCATGTATTATAGTCCTCTAGTGATTTCAATAATTAGTTTGAGCCTAACTGGCTGAAGAATTGTGCTAATTAGCACCATTCATGGTTTAATTAATGGATGGAACAAATATGTTACAGGACTTTAACTTTATGAAGTCAGGGTGTGAGGCAGGGGTTGATCAGTAGTCAAGGCGTTAGTGTACTGATCGGAATGTTTCCGGTTCAAATCCCAGCTCCACCAAGTTGCCAATGTTGCACATGAGCGAGGCTCTTAACCTTCAACTGCTCAGATGCATAAAGGATGCATGATGGATTAGGGTGTCTGTCAAATGGCTAAAACTAGGGAATTGTACATTTTTGTGGCAAATTTCTGTACAACAACATACAGGAAGCAATCATGCAGGATTGAGTGAGTGACACCAGAGTACTGCAGACATCTTTTTGACTCTATGCCCAGCCCGATCCAGCAGAGTTTGACAAATAAATTATTTCATACTAAATTAGGTTGTATGGTATATTTATTGCATAAAATAACAACCTATTCTTATTATGTTGATTGTGGTTATTTTAAAAACTTTATATGTCATTAAAACATTGAATTTCACTTTTGTTTTCATACTTTTTGTCCACCGCTGTACATTAATTATACATTCCATAGATAATCTAGTACCGTTGGGTATTCAATGTACATTATATTCAATGCACATATCTCTTACATAAAACACACATAATATTGCTTTGTAAAAAATACTTGCTCATATCTTTTTTTCTATTATAATAGTGCAATTTACAATTTATAGTGCTATCTATTCAATATGCATTGCACATATTCAGTACCCATAGCCTAGTTACAGTATATATTATTTACCATGTGTACATGCTGTATACATGCTTATTTATATACAATATGCATATTAAGGCCTCCATCCAGAAATGATCACCTTTAAACCATAATAGAGTCATTGATTTTTTTGGAGAAGACCTTAGTAGTTACTATCTATCCAACCATCCATCTAAAAACCTCTGTAGTCCAACCAGGGACTGAGGACATTGTATTTATTCCCATTTTTAGTACTATGGTACGCTAATTAGTCTAATCTGAATGTCTTTGTACTGTGGGAGGAAACCGAAGTACTTGGAGGAAACTCACCAAGCATAGGAAAAACATGCAAACTCCACGCGCACAGACCCTGAGGTGGGAATCGATCCCGGACTCTGGAGGTGCCAAGCCACTGTCTTAACCACTAAGCCACCGTGCCACCTAGTATTTACTATAGAAACTATAAAAGATGATATGCATAACCCTTATCTCATTACGGTGGCACCTGTAATGAGGGGTGGAATATATTAGGCAGCAAGTGAATAGTCAGAGGGCGGCATGGTGGTGTAGTGGTTAGCACTGTCGTCTTGCACCTCCAGGGTCCGGGTTTGATTCCCAGCCAGACTCGATTCTCGTCTCTGTGTGCATGGAGTTTGCATGTTCTCCCCATGTTTGGTGGGTTTCCTCCCACAGTCCAAAGATATGCAGGTTATGCTAATTGGCGTTCCCAAATTTCCCATAGTGTGTGTGCCCTGCGATGGATTGGCACCCTGTCCAGGGCATCTTGTGCCCTAAGCCTCCTGGGATAGGCTCCAGGTTCCCATGACCCTGAATACAGGATAAAGCGGTATAGAAGATGAGTGATGAGTGAGTGAATAGTCAGTCCTTTAAAGTTGATTTATTGAAAGCAGGTAAAATAGGCAAGTGTAAGGCTCTGAGCAATTTTGAAAATGGACAAATTGTGATGGCATTTTGGAGTCAGAGCATCTCTAAAACCAGCAGTGTTCCCGGTATGCAATGGTTAGTTCCGACCAAAACTGGTCCAAGAAAGGATAACCAGTAAACCAGCAAACAGGTTGAAAGGAACACCAGACTCACTGATGAAAAAGTTAATGCTGGCTATAATAAAAAGGTGTCAGAACACACAGTGTACTGGGAAACCTTCGATTCTGCTGTTGACAAAAACATGACAAAAGTTCATGTGTTGACCTTCAAATTCCCCAGACCTCAGTCCAATCAGGTCTCAGTGGGATGTGTCAGATAAACATGTCTGATCCATAGAGGCCCTATTGTGCAACTTAAGGACTTAAAATATCTGTCTGATATAGTCGATGCATCACCAGGTCAGGGCTGTTTTGGTGGCACAAGAAAGATGCTGAATGAAGTTGAAATACAATTTATGAACAAGAGTGCAGAATTAAAGTTGGAGCAATTATTATTGATTAATCTAGCTATTCAGTAGATGTTTAGTCTTTTGATAAAATGTAAGAAAATAACAGGAATATGACAGGATGATGAGAGAGAGAGAGAGAGAGAGAGAGAGAGAGAGAGAGAGAGAAAATTTTGTGTAGACCTGGAATGTCTGTCTCTGCCATTCTTTCAGACCCAACTCAAAATTCATCATATTGGTGTGACTTCATCAGGGATCACATGGGAGCCTGGGTATGGAAAAGTGTCTGCAAGCTCACTAAGAGAGCGATATCAGTGAGTTGGGAGTGAAGCAAGGGGGATATAGAGGTGGGGTGCAAATGAAGGACCTGGAACCACTGGTGTATGTGAACAAGTGTTAATCCCTGGATGAAGTGTATACACACTCAAGAGGTGCCAAGAAAAATTGGATGTTGGGTCTCGAGCAGATATAAATCACTCCTCAATCACATAAACAGGTAAGGGACTCACTATACAGGTGTTTTGTTTTTACAGGTAGATTTGATTGGCTGGTCTGTCATACTGTAAATATCCTAATTAACACCTGGCAACATGACATCACAGTATCCATAAGAGGTCATTGTATTGGTAATTTGTTTACCTAATGCAATGCCCTGTATTAGTTAATGTTCACAAGATGTAAAGATTATTCATGTGTTTGTTTGCTACCAACGTCCTTATAAGTACTGATACACGGTGGGCTCACTAGGGGAGGTGACATTCTGGAATACATTTAATGTGGCCCAGTCAAAAAAAAGGGGGGGGGGGGGACAATAGGGTCTAAGTTTAATTCTGATATTTGAAGTACTAGTCTCCTTTTTTGCAAATCTTTAAGTTTGATTTAAGCTTTAATTAAGCACTAAACACAGAGCCATAGGTTATCTTTATAATTAATCTTTATAATATTTGATTTAATTTTCAATATATTTTCAATATAATTTTCAAAAAGTATGATTTACTTTACAAAATTATCATACTACATTATAATTAATCTATATATTTTCAGGATGCTTGTTAATGAATGTGCCTTTTAGAGAAATGCTGATAAATGAACAGATGTAAAGACTTTTTTTTTACGTGTTGCTTGTCTTCTAAACTGATTTTTTCCCTCTTTAAACCACTTGACACTGAAATTATTACCCCTGATCTTGAGATATCACATGGGATATCTATTCAGCTCTGCGGTGTGCCACTTTAAGAAATGCTAATATATATGCCTCAAAGCTGGAAATACAAGCTCTAAAGTAAACACAATATTAAGTGCTTTCCCTGAAGAAGTGACAAGCTGACAAGCTGATGGCACACGGAGAGGTTAGTGTTTCCCTTATTTATTCTTAATAAAATCCGTTAAAGAATATAAAAAATATTCTTTATCAAATGTATTTTATGTGTATGATTTTGGGAATAATAGTACAAAGTGAATGAGACTAATGATGGGCGTGGTTAATGTGAATGATGAGACTTAATGGATGAGCAAAAATGTAAAAAAAAAAAAAAAGTGTTGCACAATTATATGTATTGAGCCATGGATAGAATTTGAATCTTTGCTATATGATGAAAGAAAAGAAAAACATTTAATATATAAAATATAAGATAATAATAAAAGACTAGATAAGAGAAATATGTGTCTTGTGTGAGAGCGAACGTGAGCATTAGTCAGTGTTTACTTTGGGCTTATAGAACTGTTTAACTGTGACACATGTGTTTGGTTTTGTGGTCAGAGTCAGCTGACTGCCACACTGCTAACCTCTGTAGTGGCGGCAGTGTTTGGCTCGCTGCAGATCGGATACCACACCGGCAATGTCAACTCCCCAGCCAGAGTGAGTACATGACTCTGCATAGCATGGCACGAACATACACATCTCGTTGAATAAACTTCAAAAAAAAAAAAAAAAAAGTTGTGAGAGCTTTCTATTCAGCTTGCCGTGGTGTTGGAAGGATTTATGTTTACAGACAGGTGGCTACGATGTCTGGACTGTGTTGATTTATCAGCTTGGTGTGTAGATACTGTGCAATGGTCTCCAGTTGTTATTTCATTCCAAAGCTATCCAGAATGGTCTTCCAGGTCTTAGTCATGTCTTTCAGGTGGATGAAATGCAGTATATTCATTAATTCTGTGAATTTGGCATGCAACTGGAATCTGATGTCAAAACTGCAATACACAGAAACTTTTGAAATATGAAATACTTCATCAAATGCTCACAATATTCCCATTCATATACACATTAGAACTAGCACCTGTTCATAAGGACCTTGTTATCCTCATTACCTTATGTCTATTTTTACACAATTTTAAGAGCCCCATCACATCAGCATTTGATTTGAAGACATTTTTAATTTATATATAAAATTATATGCCAGAGCTAATTCTATTCTATTCTATTTTACTTCTGTTTATTGTTATTTTTCTTTGCATTTTTACATTTCTAATTTTTTGATTTTATTTTCCTGTCTAATATATATATTAGGGCCGGGACTTTAACGTTAATTTAGATTAATTAATTACACAAAAAATAACGCGTTAAATTTTTTAACGCATTTTAATCGCACTTATTTTTG
>JAQMYK010000005.1:3211657-3224115 GCA_030014345.1 Clarias buthupogon
CCTCGGCTTGCTCACCAGGGACAAACTGACCATTTTTGATTCATACACATTCACATTCCATACAAACTTAAATAATTATTTTGATTGTGTAAATCTGCTTTGCGACAATGACAATTGTTAAAAGCGCTATACAAATAAAATTTAATTGAATTTAATTGAATTAATCGTTCTAACGTTCCAACATCTCTGATAACTTTCATAATGGGTGCGTTCAAACAAAAGCTATCACATTTATATGATAATGACATGAAAGCTGACACTGTTATCAATGAACTCATAATCATCTTTTAAACTTACACATAAATGTCATTAGTGTATAGAAGGAAAAAAACAAAAACTGGCTTTGCTGTTCCAGTACTTGTGCATAGAACTGACCCCATTGATTCATTTATATAATGAGCATAATTCCTGCTTGTTTGGGGCAGGAATATTATTATATGGAACTATTATGAATATTATTATATAGAACTAACCATTTACATATCTTATAAACAACACATTACTTCTAAATTGTTTATGTATCTACTGTAAATTACATTATACTGTTCCCATCATATAATAGACATACCCATAGCATGACTCATGAAGAATCATGTCCTTCTTTAATTTATTTATTTTTTATACTTAAGCATAATCTAAAGCTATAGAGAAAGAACTGAAACTGAAAGTTTACATGCATATAGTAAATAACATCACACTTTTGTGTTTGACTTCATTTGGTAAACACATCAATAATGTATTGTTTTGAAATCACCCATCCCGGTTATCATCATTCCTAAAATATCAACCTGCATGTTTAGGTTAATGAACTGATTCCTATATCATACCAGAATTTCATGTACTGTAGCTCCTCATGAAATTCCTAAGGAAGTGCTTTTGACCAGTAACATTAGGTACTCTCTAGAATAATTTCTTGATTTGAATGTTATGTAATACTTAAAATTTAACTCTATACGTTAAATTTTATCATACAGTTCAAATCTGTTACCCTACTTCAACATTTAACCTACATAGTAATTTACTGTATAATAATTTATCATTATGCTTATTTCAACATATTTCGGATAATGTAAGGTGCAACACTCTGCTGAACATATTTCATGGGTGTGAATCTGGAATGAGGAAACAGTAAAAACTTTAAATAAAACTTGTTTATACTCATTTGTATCAAACATTTAGTTTATTTGTAAATAATTTGCAGCAATGTTTACAGAAGAAATGCATGAATCTACTGTATAATATAATTATATCTATTAGCACCTATTCCCTTGCAGTGGTTTTCTCCAATGTATTTGTCAAAACAAATATAACAACTACATTATAACATAGAGTATACACATTAGAATTTGTTAAATCTATATTTGTTTTTACATTTATGCAGGTATGCAATTTATTTTTATAAAGTAAAGTACCACATTTGTATTAAAATGATCAGTTGTGATTACTGGGAGGGAAATCCTGTAGATGGTCAAGTCACTACGTTCTTGAACATATTGCCGTTTCCTCTTTGAGTTAGTCATGAAGATTTTGTTTGATGTCTCTCATCTGTAGAATTATTTAATAGATTAAATCCATTCATTATTTCCCCCCCAAAAAAATCTGTCAACATTCATGAGCAATTTTATTAAATGATAGTTTGTTCAAATACTACATACTACCTATCTAGAGGTCTTTAATAGAATATCACAAGAAAATTTACATCTTTAAGAAGGATTGATTAGTTGGGGAAATTAAGTGCCTCTGATACCTGTTTCTGTTTTAAAATAATTATCCTTTATTGTACACACCTTTATACCAGAGGATAGCTGGCATTTGTGGCAATACCACACTGGTTATTCTTGTTCCTGGACATCTTGATGTAGCCCTCATCACCCCATTCAAGACCCCAGCTGTTAAAAACAAGTCATTGTCAGTATTTAATGTAGACCCATAATTTGCACTTCATATCCTACAGTATATACTGAACTTCACATAAGGAAATATAATCACTTGTACTATATTATTCTCATTGAAATAAAACAAAAAAATATATTAAAAATAAATAAATAAAGCAAGTAAACTCATTTTTTTAAATGTGATTTATTTTGATTTGGGTTTTTTTTTTTCTCCTTTTTGAATCTTTACCTGTTCTTGACAAGCCAGTAATCCTGTCCCTCCTCAGTGCCATAACCAACAGCCAGGACACCATGATCCAATAAAGTGCTGCTACAGTCAGGTTCATCATAGACACCTACAACCATTGACGCAATAAATAAAAAAAAATTTAATCATTATGTAATTTAGTTTTTGTAATTAGCAACTAAAATGAGTAATGAAAATTTAAAAATCTCATCAAGATGGCTATTCAGTGATTGTGTGAGACTCACCTGATGCATAGAGCTGGAAGGACTCATGGCCTGCATCTATGGCAACAGAAACAGGTCCAACGGTGGCCACAGCTTCCTGCAAAGCGTTCTCATCATGAATGTCCACGTAGCCGGTGCAGGTGGCTCCAACAGTGGCTGGATTATATCTGCAAGGTCTATCCTGCAGCAAGAAATACAGGGGAGAAAGTCACTTATAGGTACTTATAGATAAGTCACTTATCTAGTGGGCAGGAGGAGAAAGTCTTCCACTAACTTGGGCCTCATAGGGGTAGGAGTCCTCTGTGTCCAGTCCTCCATTTTCTTTTATATATTCAAAGGCCCAGTCCATCCAACCTCCACCACAGCCCAGGTTACCAAATGGACCAGAGCAGTCTACCAGCTGCTGCTCGCTGAGAGACACAAGTTTTGCAGTTTTCCTGAATGTCTGACCCTCCAGTGCCCCTGTCTGTGGGAAGACAGATGAATGCAGAACAAATTATTGTCTTTTGAAAGACACCATACATTTAGAAGATGACAAACAAGTGGTAAAGCTAAGTTTGAGAAGAATCATTGAATTATTTATTATTGGAATTGGGCTAAATGGCATTGAGCAGAGAAAGTGCAAGTATATTAAAACCTGAAATTGTCTTGCTTTGAATTAAAATTGCTTGCGACATTTTTAAATATAAGATCAAACTCTCCTGTTTCTCCTTACCGCACTGAAAGCCCAGCATGAACCGCATGCCTTTTGGTCCTTAACATCAGTCACATAGCCCTTGTCCCTCCAGTCCACGGTTGATGGTAGTACAGCTCCCCCTGCCTGTCTGAGATATGTAACTGCACTGTGCCTCTTTGTCCTGCTGAAGAATCCCAGACAGCCCTTAAATACTGTCTGTCTGTACTCCTGGTTACTCTGTTAGAAATAAAGATGGGGGGGGGGGTTACTACACTCAGTTTAAGTAAAAGGATACATACTTGACTAATATTATTTGGTATATGGCCAAGCAAGCCTTATTCAGAAGATATACAAAATTCTTTTTAACTACCATGTCTGCGAAGTAGTTCATGCCAAGCCTGTAGCTCTTGATGCCCTGGTCGGCCAGCATGTTGTGTATCAGGACCAGTTTGCGATTTTCCAGCCATGTATTTTTACGCTGAGACTCCTCCTCCACAGACTTATAGATCTTACCTAGGAGGGGGGAAAAACACAGTATTTAGGATGGTGCATAAATTTGATTAGCAGATGCTGAAATACGAATAGATTAAATACATATAAATTGCTAGACATTTCATTTTTCTAGTGGCAGAGATTAATTAAACTATTTAAACTCACAGAAACTCATATGAATTCCAAATGATACATTCTTGTGAGTACATAGCTTTTCTGTTTTCTTCTGTAATTACTGAATAAAGTTTTTTTTTTAAACTGAGAAAATAAAATGAGAGAATAAGGAGTTTATATAACAACCTGAAAAGTGGATATTTGTTCACACAACCACAGAGTAAATGTTTAATAACTAGTGTTGTTTTCCTATAATTCACATAGCTGCAATCATTTACATTTTAAAACTTATCAGACAACGGCTTAATTTAAAATCAGATTTGAAACCCAATATATATGTCAAATGCATTAAAAATTAGTTGATCACAGTTGCAAAATTTGGAACATTGTATTATGTTTAATGTTTTTTTTGTTTTTTTGAGAAAAAGTTCAAGGTTCAACTATTAAGGTTTTTTTATTCATCAATGCCACCACAGGAGGAATTAAAATACCACTTCTCTCCTCTCTCAACATGTGTTTACATTGTCTATGCAAAAAAAACTAAATAAAAAAATAGCAGTCTGTGTAATATGAAACAGCATTGTATACTTGTAATAAATAGATATAAATAAACCGTGTGTATATCTAGTAAACATCTGAATGGATGTAAATAATGAATTCTTTATATAATGCAAATATGTGTACACTGTTTGTTATATTCCTTATTAATCCAAGTACATATCCTTTATGAAATGCTCTCATAAGTTTTTAAAAGCTACAGTTTAAGAAGGCTTCTTACCAAATTTCAGTTTCCAGGCATGAAACTCCAGGTCCTCCAGAGAGATCCTGGCAGAACAAGCCAGAGCCACAAGAGCGCTAACAACAAGCAAAACCTTCATTCTGCAAAGACTGAAAAAAAATGGTTTGTTTGAATTAAATACCATGAAGTTTTTCCATTCCCCTAAATATCACTCCTCCGCACCCTTACTCACATACTTTCCCACTCATTCACCAGTTTCACTTTGTTCAGATAGTCACAAATAGGAAATACCAAAGTGAAACTAAGTGCCTATATGAACGAGTGTCATTCTATTGTATTTACATAAAATAAAGGAATAAAAGCCAGTTGATTCGTGCCTCCTTAAGACAATATAATATACAAGTGTGTGTATGAGAGGAACAAACCTTGACTTGGGTGTCCTTCAATGAAGAGCTGTCTCATTGATTGTGTGTTTATATACTGCTGTGTTACAGATGCTGGTCAGGTGCCTGTCACACACACAGCCACAAAAACTCATTTTTACTGTATGTAAATCTATCATGTTTTATTTGAGGAAATTCCATAAACATTTTACATAAACAGAAACTTTACAGGTGACTCACTACAGACTTTACAGAGAAATTCCTAAATAACATATTCTTGAGAATAGGTTTCCTCCATTGCTGGGAATTGTGTGTAGAACAAACAAACAAACAAACAAAACAATAAATCCATGGCAAAGTAGAAAATATGAACTACTTTAATTAAAAAATGTTTACATTGAGAAACATAGTTTTACTTTTAACTGTCAGGTCTTTAATTATAGCTACAAAGTGATTCATATATTCACAATGAAACTCCATTATTCAAATTCTTGAACAAAATGTTCACAGATTGTAGAACTGGTTATAAATAAAAATGACAAACTACTTATGAAATACATGTAAATACAATAATTTGTAATTTGGGAAATACAGAAGATTTCTTTACATTTAAATAATGAAAGTTGAATAAATGATAATAAACAGTTTAATAAAAAGTTCAAATTAAATCAAAGCAAAGCAAAAACGTTAGATTGACCATACACTTAGATGTATAATATATTATCATTACAAATACTAAGTGTCTAATAGCTTCTAAGCGGCACGCTGAAGTAGTGGTAAGCACAGTAGTCTTTCAACACTAAGGGCTGAGGGTTCAATTCCCGCCACGCGTCTCTGTAACTTATTTAGTTTCCTCTGGGTACTCTGGGTTTCCTCTCGAAGACGTGCAGAATAAGTTTATTGGCATTTCATAATTGGCTGCAGTGTGTGTGCTTGTGTGCCCTGTGATGGATTGGCATCTAATTGGCAGTGGATTTGATCTAAAATGGTGCATAATGTTTTTTTTGCACAAACTTGTGGCATCCATGCCAGCTCAGTTCTACTTTTTCCTCAAGATTCTACTTTTCCCTTACATTATAGTCACTAATGTGATTTGTAATGAAACAAAAACACACACTAGTGATCCTAGTGTTGTTATGCTCTATATTAGCACTCATCAGAGGAATGCCTCTATTTTCCCCAATCTGATTACTCATTTGGAAATAATTAATCATGATTAATAATGAATTAATCACTCTTTGTAGTAACTTTACTATTGGAATGTTCAAACAAGTTCATGTAAATGCATGTATGGGTAACTATTGTATAATATGTAAACATTAGTGAATGACTGGCTTCAAATTATATCATTGTTCAAATAAGGACACAGGACATACTTTATTTCAACTGATCTTTAAAATATACAAGAATACACGTGCTTCAATAAATAATAGAGATATGGTGGCACTTTCTAGGTTTCAATTTTATTTTACTGTAGCACCATTGTCAGGAAGGAAGTCACAGCTGTAAAAACCTTCTTGAGAAACGAAAACACACAATAGTACATACATATAATTAAAGATCACAGTGCTCTTATGCTCTATATCAGCACTCATGAAATGCCTTTGTCTGATTAATTAATGATTAATAATTAATAATTCTCTGGAATAACTTGTTTCTTGGAACTACACAGACTTGTTTTTTTTTTTTTTCAACAAACATGTTTTAATTATATTCAACAGCATGTTCAACAAGATTTACAAATCAAAGCAGATTTCCTTTAAATAAAATTTTATTACAGTTTTTTTTTTTGCATACAACTTTTTGTAACCAAAGCCAGACATGTATTACAAGCCCCTGTGCTATATTAGCTTAAACATAAAGGAAGAACTCTCTTGTTATAGCATGGCTGCAAAACAGGCCATTGAAACACTTTTTCTACAACACCTCCTGTCTAACAGCTCAGTCTGTGCAGCTCAGTACAGTGCAGTTGGAATAAAGATTCCTTAACGGCCAAGACTACAACCAAGACCTCCAGCTTGACATTTTTAGTATTTTTTCCTTTTTTTTTCATTTACACACTTAGTAAAACATGCCGAAAAATAAGTATGCCAGTACAAAGACAGTAGAGCAAACCCCACGTTGAACACGTTGAGTTTTATTGGGAACCAGAGGATAGCTGGCTGCTGTAGCGATACCACACTGGTTATCTTTGTTCCTGGACATCTTGATGTAGCCTGTTTCTCCCCAGTCAGTACCCCAGCTGTGAAATATAATTTCATGTTTTTCAAAAACATTGGCTTTATTAAAAAAATATAGTGCTCTTAAATCTACTTATCAGTGTTAAGATATTTTAGAAATGTCATTTTACCAAAAACATAACATAACATTTTTTTTTTTTTACCTGTTCTTGATCAGCCAATAATCCGTTCCATTTTCAGTGCCATAACCAACAATAAGGACACCATGACTCAGGCAAATGCGGCTACATTTAGGTTCATCATAAACACCTAGATCCATTAAAGCAATCATTTATTTAAAAAAAAAAAAAAAAACTAATTGACATTTTTTTTTTTTTTTATTAGTACAAACCCTCAATATTTCAACAAGAACAAGATGATCTTCATGTATCTATACCACACACTCATATATACTACATTGGAATCATTGGTTGTATGAGACTCACCTGATTCATAGAGGTGGATGGAGGTATGGTTTGCATCTATGGCAGCAGAAATGGGTCCAATGGTGGCTACGGCTTCCTGCAAAGCGTTCTCATCACTACTGTTTATGTCCACATAGCCAGTGCAGGTGGCTCCAACAGTGGTTGCATTCAACCTGCATTCCCCGTCCTGCGTTAGAAAAAAAAAAAGAGGTGAGAGCTCTATTTTTAGAAGGAAAATAGGACATTTCAGTTTTTATCAAACGGACAGGACCAAGGCTATAATATCTTTAGGCTGTCACCACATGATATCATACTACTGATTGATTGTTGATTGATCGTAAATCATTGATCGGTTTCCTATAACAGCATGCCCCCAAGTGTTAATTCTTTAGACAAATGTACACAATAACAAACAGCTGCTGAGGTTGTAACAATTTTTGTAGGGTGCCTCGGTTGTCACTATGAATTTTTGTAGGATTTTTTTTTTCTTTTTTTTTAGCATAAAGTAAGTAATTTTACAACAATTTGACATATAGTGTAAAGCCAAGGTGATGTTTTTAAGTGTTCTACTTACCGTAGCCTCATAAGGGTAGGATTCCTCTGTGGCTAGTCCATTATTTTCTTTCACATAGTTAAAAGCCAAGTTCATCTGGCCACCCTTGCAGCCTTTGTTCCCAGATTGTGTAGAGCAGTCCACTAGCTGTTGCTCGCTAAGTAACACCAGTTTCCCAGTCTTCTTAAATAGCTGTCCCTCTAATGCCCCTGTCTATGGAAACAGTGCAGAGAATGACTGCATGAATATAAGAAATTTGCAGAAGGTAACGGATTAAGTAACACATACAGATTAATTACTCTTGGGATTAAAAGACTAAATTGCAGACTACTGAGCTGAAATTGCTTGCAGTATAGGAAACAATTTACATTCTCCTATTTCTCCTTACCGCACTAAAGGCCCAGCAAGAGTCACAATTCTTCTGGTCTTTAACCCTAGTTACATAGCCATTTTTAGTCCAATTCACAGATTTTGGAAGAGCAGCTCCTCCTGTCTGTCGGAGAAATGTAGCTGCATTGTGTTGATTGGGTCTGTTGAAGGGTAGGCAGCCCTCATCCTGTTTGACATACTGTAAAGATATTTGTAAAGAGATTATTGCAGAAGGAATACTTTTACAGTCTTTCTGTCAATGATCGTACTGTATAGTAAAATATCTTTATAATACAACTCGTGCCTAAGTTCATGAGTGTTCATTACTCATTGGGTCAGGAACATGACAAACTGTTCAAGGGGTTGACTCAACCTTCACATTCCCCAGATCTCAATTCAATTGAGCGCCAATGGGATGTCCCGGACAAGCAAGTCTTATCCATGGAGGCCCCAACTTGCAAGACGTAAAGGACCTTCTGCTAGCATCTTGTTGCCAAATCAACACCTTCAGAGGTGAGGTTATAAAGTCCAGGCCTTAATGGGTCAGAGTTGTTTTGACAGCACAAGGGGAACTGACAATATTAGGGGTAGGTGGTTTTATTGTTATGACTGATCAGTATACAGAAGGCATAAAATATTGAATGGTGAATGGCCAAATGTCTCTGTATAAAGTCAGTTTTTTTGTCTCTGCTATATAGAGATGCATGTGGACATTGAATCATTCCTGATGTAGGTATGTTCTGGTGACTTGTTCGCTAGATTGTAGAATAAGGACTTTCAGCAAATACACATATACAGGACAGTTTGTCAGTCTTTGAATTCCAGGGTATTAAATGTTGGCTCTCTTTTATGAGAAAATAAATATTTTTTTTGCAATTTTTTTTAATACCATGTCTGCAAAGTAGCTCATGCTGAGTTTGTAGCTCTTAATGCCCTCCTCAGCCAGCTTGTTGTGATCCTGGACAAGCTTTAGATTTTTCAGCCAAGTATTCTTATGCCAAGATTCCTCTTCTACAGATTTATAGTTCTTACCTGGAAGAAAAAATGCACTAGAATTAGAGGTGTATAGATTTTGATTGGCAGATGAAATTGAAAACATTCTGCAAATTTTCTGTATAAAAATAAAAAAAGTTTTGTTCTTCCGTTATAAAATAATAATTATAAAGAATATTTTTCCTGAACCAATACTTCCTGACTTCCTCTCATATTCACATTCATCCCTACATCTCCGACTCATCCTGTTGGAATATATAATGGACACATTTTTTTGTCTGTCTAGGGTGATTTATACTGTATAATGATAATACTACAACATGCATACAACATATTGTTAATACATTATTTAACTCAGTGATATATTTGTGCTACAGTCAATGTGAAAGGTTATTGGAGGTGAAGCGAGATGCAAGAGCAGATCTTTTATCTTGTGAAAAACAAGCAGGAAACAAGGTGAAAAAATTTTTCTTGACATTTACAGGCTTTTTGAGGCAGAAACATACAGACTATAAGCAAAATTGTGAAACGTACCAATGAACAATATACATGCCAAAAGCTTGATAAGTAGAATCTATCACTGATGTAAATTATTCTATTTACTGATTTTTTTTGTCCCAAGGACGTTTAAAGATTTTATACAGTAGCTACTGTTGCATTTCTATAATGTCTATAACCATTTTTAAAGGTGTACTCTGTTTATTACTATCTGTTAAGTATGTGTAAGAAGATGTCTTACCAAACCTTTTTTTCCAGACTTGAAATTCGTCATCTTTCTCATCTTGAGACACAATGATTCTCATGGCTAGAGCCATGAAAGCAGTGATCCCACGCAAAGTCTTCATTCTGAAAAGCTTATAGTTTGGCCTATTTTTTGTGATGAAAAATATGTGAAGCGAGTACATTAGCTTATACTGTACTATTCTCCTAGGTGTAACCCTTCCTCATTCACTCGCATCCTGTTTCAAACGTTCACTGAATTTAAAAACAGGAAACACAAACATTTTAAATGATTGTTAACTGATCTAACTAGCATCAATTCTTCAAAATTTTATTTAAGCATTTAAAAGTCAATACAAATACTGTATATTGACCTTACTATTGCTATGTAAAATATTTTTAAGGGTTAAAATTAGCATCTGTATATTTCCACCTACAAATTCAGGCAGTCAAAATCTTCTAACAGAAGAAAAGTCTTAAAATTCCCTTATTTATTACTATTTTCAACATTGAATCTAAGAAAATGTGCATTTAGCCTTTTAATTCATCACCTACAGTATCTCAGTTTTACAAGCCATCAATCTTTCTCTTTACAGGGTTAAATAAATCAATCTGTGTAAATCATTCTGGTGTATACAGTACATGTCATATACATGTAGTTGAGGGGTCGGGGGGGGCGGGGGGGGTGTACATATCCTCCTAGAGCTACTGAGCTGTAAATTCATTTACACTGATGTGTGAATGTACAGTATGACCTTTAGGAGCCTCACTACTGTAAACATGTGCCAGTGACAGGCAAGGCACCACCATTGCTGGGTAATTTGTCACACATCACAGAAGGTTCCCCTCTGTTGTTTAGTCACTTTTGTCTGCTTACTACTTTATATTTCATTGGGTCATGTGATCATCACTTAATGTAAATTTCTGCTGTTGTGACCTGGATTTAGCAGAAGACAACATTTTTTCAGTTAAACAACTACTTATTTACAATGCCTATATAACAGCAGTCTACTGGTAGTGTGAAAAGGCGTCCTATATATTAGCTTAAAATAATGTTTTTTTAATATAATTTATAGTGGATTTCCTATGGCAATTATATACTGGAGCAGAGTTGACCCAGGCTTTTTGAATGGAGCATGGTGTACAGTAAGCACCACATACGTAAATGGGAGCTGCATGATGTGAGGGGCTGATGAGGCATATCTATAGCATAGTAACTAGGCTGGGACTTAGCATAGGAGCTGGACCTGGAATGATAACTTAGTTTATTATGTTTGTTTTTAGTATGTTACATTTAAATGTAGTTTCCCAAGCAATATGAACAAAAACACAGATATCACAAAAAAATCACATGACAAAAAGAGATACTGATGCTCTGGCATGTCATATAGAAAAAAGGTAGAGTTCATTAAGTTGCTGCAAACAGTTGCCATGTATGGCGTGCCTAGCTGCAAAAACTTTGTGAATATAGTGTTTCCACATGTGTATATTGCTTCACATGAAAGAATCCTGGATTCATACACACAATTTGGGAACACCAGAAAGCCTAATCTGCATGTCTTTGGGAGGAAACAAGAGTACCCAGAGGAAATCCACCAAGCACAGGGAGAACATGCAAACTCCATGCACACAGAGACAGGAATCTAGCCTGGCCTGGGAATCAAACCCAGACCCTGTAGGTGCAGGGCAACAGTGCTAACCACTACATCACCGTGCCACCTTTGTACCTTTTCCTTCACTGCTAATATGGTTCAGCTGCAACAAGTTATTTCACCCTAAATGAAGC
This sequence comes from Clarias buthupogon, assembly GCA_030014345.1. Lineage (NCBI taxonomy): Eukaryota > Metazoa > Chordata > Actinopteri > Siluriformes > Clariidae > Clarias > Clarias buthupogon. Next base: position 3,223,472 of record JAQMYK010000005.1, read on the forward strand.
AGAGAGGAGCTTCTCATTTCTTAAACAAACATGTCAGAAGACACATCCTGTGGTCATGGCAAAGATTCAATGTTGCTGCTCCAAGCAAAGGAAACAACTAATGAGATTGCTGAAACTCTTAAAACTGGGTTGAGAACTGTAAAATGTGTTGTTAAAATCAGGAAGTGGTGAATCATTATCACTGAGGAAGAAATGTGGTTGGAAAACAGTAGAACTTTATGGCCATGTTGAATAATGAAAGTAAGAGCATTTCCACACTCATAATGTAAAGGCATCTCAAGGGATTGGGACTAAACAGCTGTGTAGACTGCGGAAAACCACTTATCATTGAGGCTATGGAGGCAGGGTTGCTTCAGTTGGTCAGGTCTAGGTTCAGCAACATTATGAGCCAAAAAAATTAGGTCAGCTTGAATATGTACTGAATATAATAAGTTACAGTTAGTACAGAACTCAGCCGCTAGAATTCTAACTAGAACTCCTACAACGGACCACATAACTCCTGTTCTTCAACAGTTACACTGGCTTCCTGTTCAACAGCGCATACATTATAAAATTCTGTTTTTTGTCTATAAGGCATTACATAACCTGGCTCCGTCATATTTAACAGATCTTCTCCTAACTTACACTCCTTCTAGAAACCTGAG
>JAQMYK010000005.1:3238836-3249906 GCA_030014345.1 Clarias buthupogon
TACTTAAGTAAAATTTCACTGAAGTAACAGTACTTGTACTTGAGTACAAAATTTTATTACTCTTTCCACCTCTGCTTAAAACTAGCTACCATTTGAGAGATTAGGAATCAGTTAAGGCTAACTAACAACAACTTTTTCCCTAATGTTGAAAATGATAGCTAGCATGATAACTTTTGTGAAACTCCATCAGGATTTTCCTTTTTAAAGACACGCATGGATTTTTACCAAAAAAAAAAAAAAAAAACAATAATATGAGTCTGAGTCCATGTGACCGAAACTTCTATCAGATTCTTAGACTAACAGAGGGGGAAGAGACCACCACAATGTCTCACAGGAAAACCACTCATTCACAGATGGCTTTGTCATGCTGTAGCTCAAGGGGGAAAAGGAGTAACTTACTCATGTTTTACAGCTATATTTTTATTATTTTATGGCAGCACATAAAAGACTTTTTAGACACTTTTTAGACCTATGATTTTTAGATTCTGTCTAAGATCAGCTGATATACAGCATGTGCATTTATTTGCCCAATTAAAACTCAGTGAAATGCACTGAGGCAGATTATCTCTCTTGTTGTAATCCTGTTGTTGTTGCACATGAGTCTGGTAAAGTGTGAGAAACGCTGAGTCAACAGTCATGTGTATGCAAGGATTTTATGGGAAATAAGCTATGGGGAAATAGTCAGCAGTAAATCAGGATTACAATATTTGTTTATGATTATAACCAACACATGGTTTTTGGCATGTTGCAATGTGCGTATCAGGATTATTGTTGTAAAGCTGTCACAAAACTCTTACAATGTAAGAAAAAGAGAGTTTGACTATTTTAAGGACTTAATTTATATAGAATAAAGAAATATTAAAGATTTTAGTTTCTTTAGTAGTAAATTGTTGTTATAATATTATTAATAATAATAATAATAATAATAATAATAGTAATAATAATTCAATTCAGTAAAATTTTATTTGTATAGCGCTTTTAACAACACAGTGAAAAGAATTATGGAAGTTTGTATGAAATGTGGATGTGTATGAATCAAAATGATCAGATTGTCCCTGATGAGCGAGTCGAGGGCGACGCCGACAGTGGCATGGAAAAAATCCCTCAGATGGCAATAGAAAGGAACCAGATTCAACAGGGAACCCATCCTCATTTGGGTGATAACGGATAGCAGGGATTGATCTGCAGTCATACTGTGTGTTAGGAGGCTGGAAGTTCAGTATAACAGGAGATGTGTTAATATGGATGAAGTTAATATGGAGTCCAGTTTGTTTTTTGGAGGCTCAGGTAGACTTGTAGGAAACTCCAGTCCTGACTGCAGTCATAAGTCCTCAGAGAACAGCTGTCAATATCAGCCGAGGCCAGAACTGTCTTCATGGAAAAGTGGAACCGTTCCCAGTCACCACACGCATCCCTGGCAGACCACAGGACTCCATGTGAAGAGATCTCCAATCAGAAGCGGAGACTAGGACGAGTCAAACAGGTCCAGAGGGCAGAGGGGGTTTAGATCACTGGCAGCTCAGGAGCAACATGTATAGCTCAAGAGAGAGACAGGGAGAGTTAAAGAGAGAGAGGAGGGGAGAGAGAAAAGAGGAGAGAACAGAAGAGTAGGAGAGATAACAGTTAGGTATGGTTGCATAACGTATGAGGTGAATGTATATTTAGTGCAGACTGCAAGCAGGAGGACTAACTATGACAGCATAACTAAAATAATAATAATAATAATAATAATAATAAATTATTATTATTAAATAATAATTCCTGTACTACTTACTGATTCTACTGCACATTTGGTGTTGTCAGTGTAGCATAATATGGGCTTTATTCATCCATTTATTTATTGTCAGTAATCTCTACATCTTGGTCAGGGTTAGGGTCTGTCTTGGGTCTACAGTCATCATTATGGTTAAAATGAAAATGTAATTATTTTTGAAAAAATGTTTAAAATAAATAAATAAATAAAATCTATGTGTTTCTTCATTAAGCTTTCTTAAAAATTGTGAAGAATGATAAGGCCATTAAAAACATGCTGATAAATGTGCTCAAACTAAATGTACTATATTTTGGGTACTAATACTAAAACTTAAACTGTTAAAACTGTTACTAATTTTAACTAATAGTGTAGGGGAAGTGATTTGCTTTTGAAGGCAAATTTTATTTATTTAGTTAGTTATTTAGTTAGTTATTTAGTTATTTATTTAGTTAGTTAGTTATTCTTTCAGTCATTCTCTGTTTTTCAGTCATTTTTCAGTTTCTTGCTTAGAACATGAGCAACACCAACAGGTCACTGCAGGAACACTGGCTTAGCTTTAAAATGTACTTTTGGTCAATGTTGTACTCCTTGTTTAAAATGGTTAAAATTACACCTCAACAAGAGAGACTAGCTCACACCATCTAATAACATTTTCTGTACATGCTGTGGAGTAAAAGTACTAATCCATGAAGTTTAAGTTGGATGCTGCTGCTGTATCTGCAATGAGGAAGCGATATACGGTATTACCACCAGAGGGCAGTGTTTTCTCACAAAGTATTTCCTGTAATTCTGCCAAAACTAAATTATGGAGCTTCTAATATGTGTGGTGGTGTATCATTTTAATTATTGATTTAACCCTAACCCTAACCCTGGCAACCTACTTTAAAAAAATAAAACTGTTTTAATCATTGTTTAGCAGTTAGCACAAGGAATTGAATCTCACCTCTCTTATTTGAGTTTTGCATGTTCTCCTCATGTTACGTAGTTTTCCTCTAGTAACTCCGGTTTCTACCAGAGTGCAAAGACTTGCATTCATTAATTTGATTCAGTTTCATTTATGTAGCACTTATAACTAATTACTTTAAATTCAAGATAGATAATATTAATTAAAATTAATTCTTAATGTCAGAGTCAAGTCAGAGGTGACACTGACAAGGAAGAACTTCCTAAAGATCAATCGAACCTGAAGCTTTTAACCACAATAAACCTTGAAAGGAACCAGACTTAAAATGAACTGTGATTAAATGTGATTTCTGTTCGAAAAATTATAAATGTACTCTATATACTATCTATATATACAGTATGTTGATGAAATTTCCGGAGATTGAAATTTACACGTTGATCATTCAAGAACACCACTTGTACACAAACACACACACTCGGATAAACAACATCTTGCAATGTCGCACACCCACCTGCACAATAATTTTTCGCACAATATTTATTGCTGCAAAATGTTTACTGCATTTACCATCTCATGGACAATTTATTTGCACTACCTCAACTCAGCTCTGTGTACTAGTCGGCACTACATCGTAGCAGTGTATTGCATTGTTTGTTTCTGTTTGAAACAGGTGCATTTTATGTTGTCGTTTTGACTTTTTATATAGTTCTTAGATAGTTTTGTTAATTTATGGTATTAATGTATGTTGTATGTTGCATCTTGGTCCAGGAGGAACGTTGTTTCTTTACACTGTGTACCGAACTCTATACAGTTGAGTACAGTCCTGACCTCGCTCCAAGCCATTTCCACATGTTTGTGCCATTGAAGGAGTTCCTGGGAGGCCGGCGTTTCAGACGTGAAGCAGGCAGTCTAATCATGGCTCCAGCGTACTGAGAAAACTTTCCACCTTGATGGTGTCCAAGCACCAGTTAAAACCCTGTGATAAGTGCATTGGTGTACAGGGGATTATATAGAGAAATAAAGGGAGTTTTTACTCTCATAACTGTGTTCTGTTATTCTGCACAATCAAAAGCCCCAGTTCGACTTGAAAGGCCCTCATATAAATAAAACCAGTGTATATCGTATATTTTGCTTATGGCACTCCACTACATTAAACAAGCGCATAAAATATACAGCTTTCTGAACCTTCATCATACAGTTCAAGCCAATGGCATGTTCCTGTCTATGCCAATAAAACACATACACATGCGTAACATCTTGCTCAACAGCAGTGACAGATTCTCACTACATGCCAATGCTTCACCGGCATTCACACACTCTAAAATTTGGCAACCCAACGCATTCATTCATGTTTGATTTACAGCATGTTAAAGTACTTGTTACGTCACTCCCACTTTATCTGAGAAAATTATAATTTATTGTTTTACAGCAGACTGAAAAAGACTTTATTCATGTCAATATAAATAAATAGAAGCAAACACAAATATTAATAGTCAAACTTCAGCTGAATTCAAAAGACAGACATCATTTTTTAAACACAATAGCCCAAAAAAAACTTTTATTAATTCACATATTTTCAGTTTTTTCATGTTTGTCATGCATTCTTTCCTGCTGATAAAGACAACTGCAGCATTTAGGAATAATTTAGAATTATTAAAACTAACATAAAATGACTTTACAAATGTACAAATATTCTTGTCTTGTGAATGTTGAATGAGATTTTTGAGTATGAACTGTTGATAAGTGTGTGCTTATATTTTTTCCTTGTTGTCTTTATTATGTTATATTGTATAAAAAGTCAATTTAATTTCTCAATCGAGAAATAACTGAAGAGGATCAAAGCTACCATAAAAAACTGAATTATGATTTTTTTTTTCTGAGAATTCAGACATTAAACTCTAATTTGTGACTTTAATATAAAAAATTCTGATTTTTTTTTCTTAAACTTTTAATTAAAAAATTATTATGTTTTTCTCAGAATTCTGATTTTATTTTTTTAATTCTGACTTAAATCTCAGGGGAAGAAAAATCAGAACACAAATATTTCTTATGATAGACCTAATTGTAGTCCATGAGAGAATAATATTTTAATGGGAAATAAAAACCACGAAGTTCATTTCACAGAGAAGCAAATTAAATAAAATATGTGAATTTGCGGAAAGTTTTTTTCATGGTAAATATACATGAAAAATGCCACATACTTACATACATAATTAAATTACTTTTATATACATAATTTTCCAACTGAACTACTTTATAAATTGTACACATCAACAAATCACTGGCCTTCAAATGATGTCAGATTCAGTGTAATATTTAAAACAAAATAGTACACTTAATTAATAAGAAAAACAAACAACCATAAACATCCTTTGGCGACGTACAGTATATTTTCTCCGGATCCCGCATAATCAAAAGTGTGATAAATATGAAAATCCCATCACAGACCTGTACTACATATCATAAATAACCTGCTATTATTTTTACTTATTTCATGCTTGTTTGTTACTTCATGTCTTCTTTGTCAGTCTTTCCTCGATTCTTTTTATACATCCTGGTTCTCTATTTTTTACTCAAGTCTCTCAAGTCAAGCGACTGTCCTGGCAGTAGGATGGGCTTTTTGTTAGACCAAACAAACAAAAACACAGGAGACATTAAAAAAAAAAAAAAAAATGGAAGGATTAGAGGGAAAGACAGATGCACAGAGCTGGACCTCTCTCATTTTCTGCTGTTCTTTCTCCATCCTCTTTTTATCTCCATGGTGCACAGATAAACCTGGCAAGGCCGAAGGGGTCTGATAGAGAGGAGCTCGGTTACAATGGCTCGGTCTCCAGCTCTCCAGAGCTTTAATTGGACGAGTCGATGATCAAGATGGTCGTTAAAACCAGTAGAGCTCCTTCCCTTTCTTATGAGGCTGTAGCCCTGGAGTGCAAAGCAGACATGGGCACAAAAGACAAGACAATGAGGACACAAGAAGACACAGGTCTCCATGGATGCTTGATGACACTGAGCACAAACACTCGCTTGGACTGGTTTGTACCTGTTCTCTATTAAATACTCTCTGCCTGTCATGGTGGTTAACAGCAAATGGAACGACATCTCTGTCAGATTTCGTAACAGCAGAGCAAAACACCAAACAGTCAAGTATTACTCATAACTCACTCTCACACTGGACATCTGGTCAAGTAATTTTTGTTTTTTTGTAAAAAAAAAAAAAAAAAAAATGTCTGCATAAGTCATGTAAGTAACAAAACATTTGGACGCATGCCGTTTTAAAGGAATTATCAACTAGGGGGTGGTGTGATGCAGAATGATGGGAAACTATTACCAAAACAGTGCTGAATAAGTTCCCATAAGGTATATCTCAAAAACATTTCTTTCCATTATACCATGACAATTTGCCAACACTAACAAAGCACTCCATTTATCACTTAAGCATAATGTTGAGGCCATTCATGAATTTAATTAGGTCCTTTCCCGCTCAAAAATCATGAATTCCACTTCAATGCATTGGTCGATCTGTATTTGGAAATGTTATTTAAAAAATCAATAGTTATACATAGAAGAATCTTTTCATCAAATATAAAATTAAATACGAGTACATTATTCATAATGAACAGAAGGTTTTTAAATGGACAGAAATACAGGTGGGAACCGGATATGCACTATTCATTGTTTAACCAGATTGATTCAAATGCGTATCTAATTGAGACTAGGTATGTACGAGGCGGCGTTCAAGTCAAACCGGGACTTAATGTAAAATTTCTTGTGAATGAAGGTGTAAAAGCGAAGGACATTTATAGAAGACTTCAAGCACAGTATGGTGATGAGACTCTTAGCTGCGGTAAAATATTTGAAAGATGCAAACATTTTAAAGAAGCCCATACGTCCTTTATTGATGATCACGGCCGAGGTGGCTCGGAGCACACTGTAGTCGTTCCAGTGAACAATCAGCAACTATGACGCTTTAGAAAAGTGTATTATTGTAGCAGAGGACTATATAGAGGAATAAAGACTGTTTTTAATCTCATAAGTGTGTTCTGTTATCCTGCACAATCATAAGTCCTGGTTTGACTTGAACATCAAGATTGTGTCCCAGGAAATGCAACAAAAAAAAGGCTGCACAACAACCAGGTCACAGGATAATGAAAGTTACACTGTGCTTTTACGGTGTCCTTAATAACTGCCTGGTCATGGTTGCACTGAAGTGGTTTAAATTAGGTAACTGTAATTATTTAATAATTGTGATAATTGTAATTATCACAGTCAGTTAAAATAATAACTTGAAGTAATATGAATAAAAATGTACAAATCAGTCCCATGCACATTTCTTGTACAGCTCTGTACAACTTGTGTGATATAGCTAAGGTGTAGGAACTTTCAGAGAACTAATTCTAATGAAACATTCAGGTTTTACCAATGTGGGCTTCAGAAGGTCGCAGGGAAGTGCTCTTACCTGGGTCCATATTTAGGGCAAGTGCCATGTCTCCTGGTGGTAGCAGGCCAGGCCATGTGGGTGTAGGTTCCAGTTTTGCTACATCATAATGGCCAGGCAGGGTGTGGGGTAGATGAGGTGGCCTGACAGCAGGCATTAGCAGGGGACTATAGTGTGCCTCCAGCCCTGGTGCAGAGTAGAGTTCATGGAGGGACCGCGGGGGTCCGTACACCTGACTTTGTGTGTAGCCCCAGGAGTCAGGGGGGTGTGTGTGAGGATGGGCATGAGGTAAACCTGCATGTAGAGCTTGGGCGTAGGGGTCCACAGAATACGCTGATGGGTCACAATGGGGTCGAATGGGAGGTGATGGGTAATTACTGTCCCAGAAGGATGGAGGGAAATTTCTCCGACTGTTTGGAGATGTTGGTTCTAGAGACAGGCAGAGGGAGAGAGTGAGAAAGAAGGTTGGATTTAAAAGAGGAAATCAAGACATGGATACATTGATATAAATTAAAATCATATGTAGCTTCGTTTTAGTGCAGGTGCTTAGAAATAGGAGGATTAAAATGACCAAATACATTGTATTTTATTTAACTGACTTTTCATCCTGGTGCAATGCAAATAAATGTTTTTTTTTAATAATATAATTATTACACAAGTCGTTTAATGAAAATGGAACATTTCCAATTATTTTAGAAATTCAATTTAATACTAATTTTAATACCAATGTTGCATGTTTACGGCTTTTAATTGAATCACTCTAGCATATTGATCATTTGCTTGGGCATAAGACCCATTTTCTAGCTTCTGTAAAAATAAAGAAATGCACATGCATTATTGTGGTGGCTTATGGCAACCTAACATATAACATATACCATTTAAATTGTAACATCGCCTCCAATTTTCCTGATTTTAAATCAGTCTAAAATGTCCTTACTCATTTCTTACAGCCACTTTGTATGGCATGGCATGTTAATATAGGATTTTGTTAGGGGGAAACAACAACGGGCAGGGTCAGAAAGCAGCTGACTATCAGTAGCAAACTGTGTCCACATTAGGATCCCTGCTTCTGAGGTGAAGTCATCCGTGTCACATGATTGCTCTTCATTTCTTTTGGGTTGGATCATATGGTGTTGCATGTACCTCCAATGTTCTTATAATAGATCACATAAATAAACAGTGCCTCATGACAGACGGAGACGTTGAAGCCAGTTGACGAGGGAACACGACACTGACAGACAGAATATGAATGGCTTGGTAAATAAGAAACAGAACAGAGATCGAACAGGACACAGGGACACAGAGAGGGGCTTGTCCTTTCTTTCCATGGAGCCCAAGCTTAAACTATATAAGGTAGCAGTTTCATGCTGCTTGCAACACAGCACAAGGACAGGACTCTGGCACTTTAAATCACCTCCTGTGATGACATCTTTCACTCTCAAGCTGAGAGAGTACACCCCAACAAACCCCTCCTACCCCCCACCTCGATTACCACATAGCACCTCTCCTCTTCTTCTGCCACCCTCCCCTGTTCGTGCCTACCGCCTTCTCACCCCACCAGTTGTTTTCACTAGCCTCCTGTCAGCCCTTGTAGAATGTCAGGGGGCATTTTATGTTTTTAGCCATTACATTTATATTTAGAATTCTTCCGAAAAAAGACACCGGGGATGTAGTGTGAATCAGAGTAGAGGGCGTCAGCCATAAATCTTGGTATGGGGATAGCTAGGCCGCCTGAGCTGTTTGAAGCCGATACAGCTTCGAGCCTCGGAGCTTACCACCATATTTAAACATAGTATCTGTTGGGAGGCAGGAAGTCACATTAAAAGAGTAGAAAGTAGATGGAGCGACGTAATCAGAGAGGGCAGTGGTATTGTCATTGAGGCCAATACCCGGGCTATAAGAGTATTGCTTAGGGAATGATTGTCCTCCACCCACGAGCGCGAGAATGGTTAAGGACATTAATATATTTTAGAGACCTTCGCAGTTGCCAGGACAGCTTGCAATTACCATTACTGGAATGAGAAATAAACTTATATTATAGATCAAATAGAAAGTGTAACACTGGCAAAATCATCTATAACTTATCTTTTTTACATTTCATTTTGCAAATGTACACTCGAGAACCAATGCATCTAAAAAAAAAAAAAAACATGCTACATTTTAACATTCTACAGATGTTCATCTACAAACTGCCTCACTGACATGCCTAATGCTCCAATTATTTACAGTCCATTTCATGCTTCAAGAGCCGAACACACATGAAACATTTTTTTGGTTCTCACCTGTGACGGCCTGGCTCGCTCTCCTCTTGCCTTCCATCGACGTGCAGGAGCTGAGCGCTCTGGAGAAGTGTTCGTCCACCACGCTGCTGATGTCCCCTTGGTAGTAGGTGAAAAGGACGCATCGGGAACTCAGGTACTCCGCTTCCCCCACCTGCTTGTCTTTCTGTCCGCCAGAGGAGTACGCAGATGAGGACAGGCTTCCCGCCACTGGGTTCCCTCCTAAAACTGGGACCTCCTCTGATCCAGAGGCGTCCATTAGGTTCCTGTGCCGAGACGATGGACTGCTGCTGACACAAGTGGGAGTCTGGAAGAGAGTTGAATGGTGGAGAGTGCCAAACAGTGTCGTAATAGCCAGCCCATTAATGTGCATGCGTGCATGACTGACTAGTGAGAAGTGCTGTGCAGTCATTTAACTACGGATAAACTGAGAACATGCACAATCCAGATGAAAATACATTAAGTCCGTAAAAGCGCACAACACGGACCTTTTGGATCAATTAATTTAAAAAAAAAAAAAAAAAAAAAGGACTAAACAGCAATAAACTAACTGACTAAATAGATCTGAGTCAATAAAGTTGGGGATAAACTCACCGGAAAGCTGTCGACGAACGCGGAGGCTCCCGGCGCGTGAGGTGCGTAATGTCCATAAATCGGGCGCATCACATCTGGGCAGCTCATGATAAACACCGGCGCGCGCCGCTCCCGCGTCCGAAGCGAACACGCGCGCTGCTCTCAGTCCCGCGCCTCGTATCTCCGGGGGGGAAAAAGAGGAAACCAGGACGCCGAGTAACTCCGCACAGCCGTGCAGCGGCGTTCGTCTCAGTTCTCAGGTGATACACTGCGGCGTGGAGACACACACACTCACACACACACATACACACACACACAGTCGGAACCGGTCTTCCTTCTTGAGAGACGTCGGTCATGTGCTTTTGGCCAATCACAGCCACATAGGGGTGTGCTGGAATAAGAGGAGGGGATTCAAAAAAGAATGTTCACGTACGTCTGGTACACACACATTTTTTGGAACGATTATGACATTCTTCGGAAGACAAAAAAAAAACACACATCTGGGAACCAACCAGATACCAGCAGCAATTCTGAAGTAATCTGTCCAGAAGTGCACTGAGACAGCTGGAGTGTTGTATAGGTCACTGCCTCCTCTCCAAAAATAAATAAATAAACTTAAGGATACCCCCCCCCCCCCCATTCCTGATGCAAAATCGTCAAATATACAAAGTTCAATTAACTCCACATTTAATACTGTATGTAAAAAAAGAAAAAAGAAAATGTGGGTCACTGGTATAGGTTTTGCACCTGCCATATGGAAGGCCTGCAATTTTTTGTGTGTATCTTTTTTCTGCACATAGAGATTAACATTTTTCCAATGTCCAGCCTACTGTCAAAGGTGCTAATATTAAAGCACATGGTTTGCATTTTGCCCACAAGGAACTTTGCAACTTTGCACACTGTTCTGCTAATGACTGGACATTGATCTTCTATTTCTATTCTATATACAATAGTAAACCTCAAAAAGTTAAACCTTTTCTTGGATTATGACTGTACGTCTGAAAACATGCATATACATACACTACCGTTCAAAAGTTTGGGGTCACTTACAAATTTCTTTGTTTTTGTTTAGTGATTTATTTTCTACATTCTACAACAATACTGGGGATTTCAAAACTATAAAATA
>JAQMYK010000005.1:3268491-3280943 GCA_030014345.1 Clarias buthupogon
ACACACACACACACACACACACACACACACACACACACACACAGTGCATACGCCCACAAACACACACACACATACACAGTGCGTGTGCGCACAAACCCTAACGGAAACACTTATCTGTCTGGATTTACTTTTACTTTTTTTTAAAGGTAAAGTGCAGGTTAATTTGTTTTATTTTTACTTTATATTTTGTATACATTTTTTTAATGTATTTTTTTTTTTTGGCCTGTGGAACAAATAATCTGAGTTTTCATTATTCCTCATAGGGAAATTCACTTTGATTTATGAGTGTTTTGATATACGAGCACGCTTCTTCCACTGTACAGTAAAACCTTAGATCACGAGGTCTGCAACTATTTTGCAAGACAAGCAAATAAAAAAAAAATTTTAACCTCTTGCAATACGAGTAGTACGTATACGCTTCATCTGCCGAGCGTCAAGTAATCACTACTTAGCCGATGGTTCTTCTCTCTTTCTTGCTGTTGGTCCCATGGTCAGTCTTAGAGCGCGTGCCTCACTCGTATAATAAACATCTGTGTGCTCATCTGTTTACTATAACATTTTGACTTCATGTGTGTGCGCATAAAGAATTTTTTTTACTTTGTGCTCAGGTGTAGTGACTGTTCTTTAGTAACTGTACTGCAACAACGGCATCCGTGAAGAAAAAGGTTAAAAAAGCTATGAATGAAAGCGATGAATCTGTTTAATGACAATGCAATGTCACATTTCCCGCGAAATCTATAAAAGGAGGCAAAAGTGTCAAAAAAGTGTCACTAGAGAGGTTTCAGAATCTCTGACTCTCTGTTAGTGCATGTGTGTGTGAAAGTCGTCCTACACAATAACCCCCCTCTCCTCTCTCTCCTCTCCCTCACACCAATCACCATTTTTTTAAAGGTAAAGTGTAGGTTAATTTGTTTTATTTTTATTTTATATTTTGTATTTGTTGTTTTTATATATATATTTGGGTTGTGGAACGAATCATCTGATTTCCATTATTTTTTATGTGGAAATTTGAGTGCTTTGGATTACAAGCATGCTTCCGGAACGAATTATGTATAACAAATTTTATGCAGTGGAACCTTGGATTGCGAGTAACACAGTTTGCGAGTGTTCCGCAAGACAAGCAAAGATTTTTTTTTAATTGACTTGAAAAACGAGCAAGCCTTGGTTTACGAGTACCGAGTATCATGTATCACGCATGTGCTTCTTGTTTTGACACCGAGCGGCACATGATCACAACTGAGCCAATGGTTTTTCTCTCTCTTGCACTACAGAATTGTGGGTAATTATCTCCCCTGCTGGGTCTTACTGGTATAATCAACATCCGTGCGTGTAAAGCAAAAGCAAGTCTCATTAGAGGGTAAAGATCAATTTTCTCTCTCTCTCTGTATCAGCCCCTTCACACACACACCCCTCCTTTCGTCTTCACACACACACACACACACACACACACACACACACACCCTACACCTTCTGCCTTCACACACGTACACACACACACACAAACACACACACTGCTCTACACAGAAACACTGCACTGTCGTGATTCTTTTCAAAGGTAAAGTGCTGGTTAATTTGTGTGTTTTTTTTAATTACTTTACAGCAGTGATTTTTTAATTACAGTTAGTATGCGCTCACGCGAGAATTATTAACCATGTTCCTTGCTAATTTTCCCGATAAAACAGTCCTTCCATTAATGTTTGTGTAATACGAGAGGAGGAAGGTTTATTGTGTAAGATGAGAAGGGGGAGTGGGGTGGGGCTGATTCCTCCTATCCTCTTACTTTAGCTTCACACACATACACACACAGCGCCTGCGCGCATAAACGGAAACACTTATCTGTCAGGAATTATTTTTACTTTTTTAAAAATTGTTTTATCTTTACTTTATATTTTGTATTAATTATTTTTATGTATTTATTTTTTTGGGCTGTGGAACGAATTATTTAAGTTTCCATTATTTCTTATGGGGAAAATTCCCTTTGATTTACGAGTGTTTTCAAATACGAGCCCGCTTCCGGAACGAATTATGCTCGTAATCCGAGGTTCCACTGTATATATAATGTACGGTAACATATGTACATGTGTAAATAATACACTAAGAATTGTATTGTATAATCTGTGTAATATAAACATTGCACTCATTGTACATAACCCTTCTCTCTGTATTATTTACATATGGTACCATATATAAGCATAGGTAGACAAAATGTTCCTTCATGGCAAGCATCTATAATTATATAGACACACACACACATTTATATAGTGAGATCACTTATCGGAAAAAAAAGAAAAAAGAAAAAAAAAGCATCACATTCACAGACTCGACTCTGTAAAAACGTAAAATAACTCCTTGCCGCTAGGAGGCGCGAGTCTGATGTAGCAAATAAGCGCATCTTCCGAGCATCCTCCGCGGACCGAGCCCGCTCAGCCATATTGAAGTCTTACGCACCACATTATTTTTCCCACACGTGTTCGTGAAAAAGATAGGCTCGGTATTACGATTGGCTGGAGGCTCAGGATTCCAGTGGTTTATTGGTCCGACTGGCTGCAAGACTGAAAAATTAGCCAATCAGCATTGAGGAGGCAGGATTTGACGAAATCCGGGTAGGAAAAAAGGTTCTTTCGGCAGAGGAACTGTAGCCCGCCATTGTGTAGACACTTAAGCTGTATAGAGAGAGACAGGGGCACTTGGGTAACTCTGTAAGACAATTGAATACACCCTGCTTTAACGCGATTAAACACGAAGGTTTCAGGGGGGAAAGAAATGTCAGCCAGCAGCATTGTGGGACAGGTAACGAGAGGCACTTTATGAACCTTTTCCGAGCGCCGTAGCTTAGCTGTGACTGTCTCTCTCTGTAGTGCAGCGGTAGGCCTGACCACCTGCTGTCCGACTCACTGGTCAATAGAAATCTCTTTTATTTTCCCCCTCTTTTCATCCACACAACTCAAACCTTCATGAATCACCTGGACCCAATCCAGAGACCGAAAGGCCAAGGAAACAAAGGTAAGCTCTCACAGACTTGGTGACAAGATGCTCGTTGGCGTGGGACTGATGGGATCCGCGCGCTCTGCGCTAATGCTAATTCCAGCTACATGACTAGCGCGCAGGCCGAAATGTAGTTTTAACGCCGTTTATTTTCCAGACCCTAGCGCAAATGTCTCACTTTGTACACAGAGGAAACACTTTAGGTGCTTTTGAAGTGTTTAGTCGGCGTGTTTGGTGTTGATCTCGGTTGTGCGTTGTGAGCCCACGTTAGTTAGCATGTTAGCATGGTGGTGTTAGCAGCGTTGCTAGCGGTCAGGCCAGGTTTGGTGTCCTGGAGACGAATCTCAGGAAGTGCACTTGGTGATGCGTGCTAACCATGCTTCTCTGAGTTACAGATCGTTTTTATTTCTTGTATTATTTTCAAACGTCTTAAAATAACTTTTTCCGGTTTTAAAAAGGCTAATCACGAGTTCTTGGTGCAGCTAGTTCACTCTGCATGCTAGCTGTCTATTTTAACTTACCTGACTGACCTGGGTTTAAGCACAGATGCCTTTTTTATTGCTCCTATCCAAGTTCACTTCATAGCTTCTTAGCTAAAGTGGATTAAACCTATATCTTGTGCATTATGTCAGGAGTTTTATTATTAAATCTTTTATTTTATTTCTTCCCTTCAGTCAGCCTATTAACATCTTTATAATCAAAGCTATGTTTCTGAGCAGGTTAGGCACATTAGGCAGAAAACACTCTTATTGCTTGTGTATTTTTCATTTCTTAAAAATCCGTAATTCCCAAGAGAACCTAAAGCAAGAGACTTTTTCTTTTTTTTTTTTTTTTCTTTCTTTCCTTCCTTTTGCTAAAAGTTCACATTTTAGAAAGAAGTACAATCTTTGTGAGTCATGATGACTAACAAAATTGTTTGTTAAATGATTTTTGTTTACTTGTTTGTTTTTAAGGAAGCAGTAGAGAAACAAAGCCACCTTTCATGTTCAGGTGTGTGTGTGTGAGAGAGAGAGAGAGACCAAATTATGCTCAAATTATTTCCAATTATGTTAACAGTGTAGGTTTGGCTTGAAGGGTTAAAACAGTTAAACGATTGCTTAGTTATGCTTGTAATAACGAGAGTAAAGAATGATGGTCTAGTGCTTTGTATTAGGGGTTGTTATTGAACCTTTTATTCCCCAGTCGGTGAACACCTCTTTATAATCAAAGCTATGTTTCTGAGCAGGTTGGGAACACTAGGCAGAAAATATGCTCTTATTATTTCATATTGTATTTTGTTTGTAATTTCCAAGAGATAAACCTAAAACAAGTCAAATCTTGTTTTTTTTGCTTTTGCTAAAGTTTCGACTCTCATAGTGTTTATTTCACATTTTGGAAAGAAATACATTGTTTGTGAGTCATGATGACTTTAAAAAATAGTTTTATTCATCCTGAATATTTTTATAGTTTCAAGTGTAGCCGTAGAGAGATACAGCCACCTTTCGTGTTCAGTTGTGTGTAAGAGAGCTCAGATCTGAAACATGTAAGGGAGAAAAAGACCAAATGAATAATTTTCAATTATTTTCACCAGGACACAAGGGTTAAAGCAGTTCAGATGTAAATGTAAATGATGGGTTTTCGTGTGCTTGTAATAACAAGAGTAAAGAATGACAGATTAACAGTGATTGTGATTTTGATTCATACTGCTTTTACATCCCTAAAAATAGAAAATAATTATTAATCCTGGTTAGGCTTTACTCACCATTGTTGGCAAGTCTTCGTGATGTAAATTTATTTTTCATCAAATCAGGATTGGAGACATTAACCATTCAGTGGTTAATGTTACCATTGTGTTGTGACAGTGTTACCATTCATAATATCTTAGAATTCTTCCATAATTATATTGATGTTATTAATTAAAGTGAATACATAATCCCAAAATATATTTCCACCATGTAATGCATGATTTAACATGATGTTCGTTTGGGTCATATATTGGGATGTGAATTTCACTTCTTGCACACGTCACTTGTGAAACTGTGGTTGAGGTAAATGTGGAATTTGTTTTGCGGCCATAGCTGGTATATGTCAATATATATGTCGAATGTGCTTTGGTAACCTCCTTTCTTTTCCTCTTTCAGTGCAAAACGGAGCCGTTGCCCAAAAGGAGACTTTAAATGATGATGAGTTCGAGCCTTATCTGAACGCTCAGCCCAGACAGGTAGGTCCTGTTACACATCCACACAATAGAGGGAGCCTGCAGACATAAATGGTGACTCAACTATTGTAGCTCCTTGTTCGGCTCCTATTATTCTTTTTAATTGCATCCTGCATATAGGCCTTTATTCCCCGAACAGAATATGCTGTAACTGTATTGTTCAGTGTTTAAGTGGAAATTAACAGTTCGGAGTATGCACATTTTGCATATAAGAAGTAAACTTTTAATATTTTGATGAGTTTTTTTCTCTCTCAAGTTTACACTTGGTTATTTTTGATTGGTGTTCGGATTTTTTGTGTTGGAATCTACTCTCGCAAATTCTGGGAAACCGTGTAGAGAAAACAAAGGCAGAAATCATGTACAACACTTGTACCTTTATTTATTTATTTTAAAAAGAACAACAGCAAATTACAGAATATTATTACATAATTACAGCATGCATTTGCTTCGTCTGTGTCCTTTTCTGTCTTCAGTTTCTGCCTGTTTCTTCTTTGTCTTAAAGTATTTGTAAGGAAACAGAAACTCACTCACCCCTTCACTTTGCCATGTGTTCTCCCTCATCTGACTGAGCTTGATTAAACTTGAATGTTAGATCAGAGAGTGAAAAAAGAACAAAAGCTTTGCATCCTTAACCCAGACCTTGAAGAAAACTACTCCCTTTTTTCTACTTTGCATAATACTAAGTGGATCGAGTGTCTAAATCTTGATTCTCAAATCCTGATTATGCTTACTCGTCTATTTATTGTACTCAGAGGGTACAGTATTTAATTTTATTTTCATCGACGTGTTGCCAGCATCACTGTTTTTTCGTACAGACGCAACACTTTGGGTGTACTTGTCTCAGCTTTGAAACTTTGGCATTCGGAAAACGGACACCAGAAATCCGAGTCAACTGAAACGTCTGTCTCAGCGCTTTGAGATTTAGTAAAATCAGAGGTCAGGCTGCGTAATTGCAAGTCGCTCCCCGTGAGAATGAACAGGGACCGTCCTCTGCCTGGGGGGGGGTCTGCTGTAAAGGATTCCTTCGAGGATATTAGTGGGTAGTGTAAGGACTTATTTTTTGCTTTGCAAGCTTAAACTTTTTTTATTTTTATTTTTAAAGCTCTACTTTGCTGTACATTTTGTTGTTTTCTTCATTTTGTCTACCTGGTGTAAGTGTGTTTAATTGTTAAACATTGGTAAAAAAAATAAGCATGTCCTGTTTGGGGGGGGGGCGGCTATGGGAATGAAAGATTATTTTTGCTGCTTTATAGCTTTTTGTGCATTTTGTTAACGTTGATTCATTGATGGATTGTTTCTCCATCCTTGCAGAGCAATGCATATACGGCCATGTCCGACTCCTATATGCCTAGCTACTATGGCCCCTCCATAGGATTCACCTACTCGCTCAATGAAGCGGCGTGGTCCACAGGCGGTGATCCTCCCATGCCCTACCTGGCCTCTTATGGACAGCTTAGCAACGGGGAGCACCACTTCCTCCCAGATGCCATGTTCGGCCAGTCAGGGGCACTTGGGAGCAACCCTTTCCTGGGTCAGCATGGTTTCAACTTTTTCCCCAGCGGGATCGACTTCTCTGCCTGGGGGAACAGCAGCTCTCAGGGACAGTCCACACAGAGTTACGCCTACGCGCCCAGCTCCCTCGGGGGTGCTGTGATCGATGGACAGTCTCCATTTACCGCCAATGAGCCTCTTAACAAGGCCGTAGGGATGAACAGTTTGGACCAGGGTATGGCAGGGCTTAAGATTGGGGCGGGAGACATGACACCTAAAGTTGTTGGTTCTGGACTTCCTGGTGGACCTTTAAATCAGGTATCAGCAGCTCCCAGCATGCCCGCACCTTCCATTGCGCCTGCCAAAGTGGCATCCTGGGCAGACATCGCCAGCAAGCCTGCCAAACCCCAGCCTAAGGTCAAGACTAAAGGTACCATAGGGGGCACAAACCTCCCCCCTCCGCCAATCAAACACAACATGGATATTGGCACGTGGGATAATAAAGGGGCAGTGCCGAAAGCAGCGACACCGCAACAGTCGGCACTGCCCACCAACGGACAGCCACCCAACCAGGGCTCTCCTCAGCCAGCCGCACCCGCGGGAGGAGTACCGCAGCTTCCTCTCACCAATGGACAGCTCATGCCTCCTAATGTTCCGTTAGGGCAGCACCCCCAGGCTCCTAACGGCCAACCAGGTATGGCTCCTCCTCAGCTTCAAGGCCCACCCCCTCCGCAGCAGCCATCTCAACCGACTCGCTGGGTCCCTCCTCGTAACCGTGCCAACGGCTTTGGCGATGCAGCAGGCGGGGCCAGCCAGTCCCCTCCCAGTGCCGGAATAGGTGGCATCAGTGTGGCACAAGAGCCACATCCGGTCCTCGAGAAGCTGCGTCTCGTCAACAACTACAACCCGAAGGACTTCGACTGGAACCCCAAGCAGGGACGCGTGTTTATTATAAAGAGCTACTCTGAGGACGACATCCACCGCTCAATCAAGTACAACGTGTGGTGCAGCACGGAGCACGGCAACAAGCGCCTGGACGCGGCCTACCGCTCTCTGGGCGGGAAGGGTCCCCTGTACCTGCTTTTCAGCGTCAACGGTAGCGGCCACTTCTGTGGCGTGGCCGAAATGCGCTCACCCGTGGACTACAACACGTGCGCCGGCGTGTGGTCGCAGGATAAGTGGAAGGGTCGGTTCGACGTACGCTGGATCTTCGTCAAGGACGTGCCCAACAGCCAGCTGCGTCACATCCGTCTGGAGAACAACGAGAACAAGCCAGTGACCAACTCGCGTGACACGCAGGAGGTACCGCTCGACAAGGCGCGGCAGGTGCTCAAGATCATCGCTGGCTACAAGCACACCACCTCCATCTTCGACGACTTCTCGCACTATGAGAAGCGCCAGGAGGAGGAGGAGAGTGTTAAAAAGGTAACCTTTCCTACTTGCAGAAATGAGTAAAGTTGTCTAGACTGTTGTTGCGCTGGTAAAAATAACTCCTCGCGTAGGAGGTTGAAGGAATGTTGACCAACATTGTCATTTTACACTACTGCGCTACATCAACCGGTCATATAAACAAACAAAAGCATGTTTATGAAGTAAAGCGATAAGGGTTGTTACGTTGCTAAAGGTAGAGTAGGAAGATTGTAGGTTGGAAATTTTGTGTTTTTGAGGGATGGTGTAAAGACAGTTTTGTTTATTAAATTTAATGCTGTACATGCTTATACAACTTCACAAAAATGAGACGGGAAAATTGATTGGGATCCCAAATTTTTTTTTCTTTTTTAGTCCCCCCCACACACACACAATTTGAATGTGTGATTTGTTTAGCATCTCATTTGGAAGTACATGCTTCTTTACCACCCGAAACCGCTGTGAGCTGTGCAGAAAGCAACTGCTGTGAAGGGACGATTCGTCTTTATTTACGTAGCTCAAATGCCAAACTCATTCCATGGTAACAGATAAATAAAATAAAGGAAACTAAAGTAAGCAATGCAAAATCATTAAAAGATGGGAACCCCACACAAATAAAGAGGGATAAACAGAAGTCTTTTGTTTTGTTTTATATCTTCACTCTACTTGCCACCTGCTGTGTTTTTTTTTTTTTTTTTTAAACAGGGGGAAGGTTATAAACTTGTCATCAATGTAAATTTGTTGTGAAAGTGTAAATTCTTTATATAAAACCATCACCATACAAAGCTCTGTTTCAAATGTAAAACAAAAGGCTTTGATATTGGGTTTGTGTTTTCATGATCATGAGGATTTCATGATCTTTAAAAAGATTACTGCAGCATTATCCTCTTTTACTGCTTCAAAGAGGAGTCTAGTTTTGTTTTCATTGTGCATTATATATGTCACAGGAGCCTTGTTAGTTCTTTTGCTTTGTTTTTAGGGCTTTTTTTATTTATTATTCAATTATTATGCGGTCATGCTGGGTTTATAGTAGAGATGGTTCAGGTATAAGTTGCGTTGGTTTTGTGTGGTGCTTCACCACCCTGACCCCCCCCCCCCCCCCTTTTTTTAATATAAACACTTTTTCACGTTTATAATAGAGATGAACCGGTCGATCAGCCTCCAATATAAACGATTCTGTACCAAGTGTGGAAACGTTTGAGCGGGGCAACAGAAATCACGAAATCAGAAATCATTGTTACATTATCAACAAATCACGCACATTTAGAGCCTCCTGATGTGCCCTTTTCTCCAAACTCTGAGCGAATTAGTCTCAAACCTACTCACTACACAGGCTTACACCAGTCTCAAAACACTGCGAGCGCTAATTAGTCAAAAATCTCGTGCGATAGAAGCTGCATGTGCTCGTGCTTTCACAGAAACTCGTCGTCAACTTGAGTTATGAGACTTTGGAGGCACTTGAGGCGGTAAAGAGTTTCTTTATAATCCTTCAGGTGTTATACTGAACTATTTACACATTTTCATCTCGTGTGGTAGGAGAGATCTATTTGCCAAGTTTACTCATGATAGATGACGGAGATATGTGCTGCTGAGTAACAACAGCTTTTTTTTTTGTTTTTGTTGAACCTTACTCTTCAAACCTGCTGCGCTAGGTTTTTTTAATTAACATTAATGTTATAAGGAACGGGCTACATTTAATTACTCGTTAACTTTTTTGTAAAGGGTTACAATTGGGGAGAGAATGTAATATCGAATCAGGATGTTTATAAAACTGATATTTTACAGGATCACAATTTCAGTCGAATCTGCACCAAAATATCATATCGTACAGGGAGGTGATTGGTGATTCCCATCCCTGGTTTATAGGACTAATAGCTTCTAAAGCAAGTAGTATATTAAAACAGTATCCTGCATACAAACTGTAGTAGTGAAGACATCATCTGTAGTGCCGTGATGAAGTGCTAATGCTATCGCCAGTATTTAGAGTATTTCCAGACTCCTGCATTTTATTTTATTTTTTTTGGTTAGGGCTGCACAGAATTTTTATAACAATAAAAAATACAAATCACACTGATTATTTTTGGCACATTGCAATTACCATTTAAACTGTGGAACATAAAAATGTCAAATTTACCATTTCATATTCAGATGTCTTTATGTAAGCAAATAATGACACATGATCCCATCAAGAGGATGTTTCTCAGTATTTGCATAGCACTTCAAAAGCTGAATTATTAAAATAAAACTTGCTGATAAATTCATGAATTCCTGACTAATATTCTGTAATATACCCGTAATAAATTGCAGGCTTTTTACAATTACATAACTGCACCCTTCTGTATTGCGATATAAATTTTAATGCTGTTAATCCCACCGCACGTTTAAACGCATCTCATAATGAGAGCCAAGTTTATTTGAACAAGACTCCGCATTTCCATGAATCTGTTCAAGGAAAATCGACCAAGCAGCCATCCCTCAAAGTGTTTGTTTTTGAAACTGATCTCATCTGGCCAAAATGATATAGAATTCCTACTAAATGCTACTGAAGTTGTTACTCGGATCCCTGGCTAGTTATATCTGGTGACTTTTAAAGCGGTAATTCTGACTAAATGACGTTTCTACACTCCGCCAGAAGTGTGTCTGAGAGTGAAATCGTACTGTATCCTAAATTTTAAAACGCTTTAACAAATGAGGGGGTTATGAGAGCGCATGCTTTTTCATCATCTGTTCAAATAAAAAAAGGGGAGAAAAATAGACTTATGCTAGAACATATCACAGCTGTACATGTGACTAGGACTGCACGATTCTTCCTAAAATCTGAATCAATTTATCTCCATGGGAATCGAGATCAACCAAAACATTTATTGGGTTCAAGCAAAAAAAAAAAAAAAAAGTTTTAAAATTTTGGAACTTACGGTAAATAATGTAAAAGCTCATACTCCTACTCGTCTTCTATACCGCTTTATCCTGTATTCAGGGTCGCGGGGACCTGGAGCCTATCCCAGGAGGCTTTGGGCACGAGGCAGGGTACACCCTGGACAGGGTGCTCATGCATCACAGGGCACACACTCACACACCCATTCACATGCTATGGGCAATTTGGGAACACCAATGAACCTAACCTACATGTCTTTGGACTGTGGGAGGAAACCGGAGTACCCAGAGGAAACCCACCAAGTATGGGGAGAACATGCAAACTCCATGCACACAGAGATTGGAATCGAACCCGGTCCCTGGCGGTGCTAGGTGACGGCGCTAACCACTACTATCTGGTAGTTGTTTTTTTTTGTTTTGTCCCAATTATGATTGTACATGACCGTTTCTGGTCGGATTTTTTGTGTGTGTTTGAGACATTTACTTTATTCTGATAAATATAATATGAACCAACGTATGCAATGATAAAGTATATATTCGCTGCTAAATACAAGAACAGAACAAAACGTAACTCAAAACAGGTCCAGTTTCTGATTGGCTGGTATAGTCCCTCCTCTGGCTTCTAATTG
Source organism: Clarias buthupogon (assembly GCA_030014345.1). NCBI lineage: Eukaryota > Metazoa > Chordata > Actinopteri > Siluriformes > Clariidae > Clarias > Clarias buthupogon. The sequence goes on from JAQMYK010000005.1 coordinate 3,280,075, forward strand.
GCTGGAATGAGTGAATAAGCGTTGTGATGGTGAATGTTGTATGACTTGAATCATTTTCTAATCTCTGACCTGATTGGTGAATTGTTAGTGTTTTTTGTTACACTGTGTGTAACTGATCCAGGAATCTGGGAATTGATGTCAAGTAAATAAGCACACATGTAAATGCAACATCACCTGAATGCAGGGAAATACATGCAAGTGAATCACCATGAAGTGATCGCGTGTATGTGTGAATCAGGATCATGATTTTTTTTTTTTTTTCCCTTTTCTTTACTCTCCCGTAATCCTCCAGCTCTACATGTAATCTAGGATGTTGCATGATTCAGAGCTCTGGAGTTTCGAGTAATTGAATGTTTGAATATATAAGTGTGCCGAGTGCAAGAACGATCCTATAAGATGTTATTCCTCTATTGAGAGTATGACTAAAGTAGTATTAAAAGAACCAACTTTTCTTCTGCTATGGGAAATGCATTTAAACTGTAGGGAATGTTTGGGATGTTGATTCACCCTTTTACATCCTTTAGATAAACTTACCAATGTTAAATGGTCTAAAATGGTCCCTTTGGCTGAAACTACAAACTGCTTCCCATTTCCACAAATACGCACCGATTGTGAGAATATCGCTGCTGCTGCTTTTGCATTTATGTGCAATTGATGCAACTCCTACTTCACTGGAGCGTGGCGCGGGAGAAACGCTTAACGCTGTGACTGAGACATGAAATTTGAGCAAAATAACTAGGGATGCACCGATACCACTTTTTTGGAAAACAAGTACTTGCATTTCAGTACTCGCCGATACCGAGTACTTAATAAAAACATGATTTAAATTTACAGAAACAGACACGGAATTGTTGCGCATGTAATATGGC
>JAQMYK010000005.1:3299547-3312011 GCA_030014345.1 Clarias buthupogon
GATTAATTTCGATTAATTAATTACAAAGCCTCTAATTAATTAGATTAATTTTTTTAATCGAGTCCCGGCCCTAGTTTCAACCTAACCTAGCTATTTAATTTAACTTAAATTTAAACCAACTTAAATAAAAACTTAATTTCTTTAGATTTGTTGCAAATTAGAAATTGCCTCCCTAACACCAGCAAAAATGTATTAATTATTTCGTGTTTAAGAGTTGTAACAAAGACTTTGAAAGTCAAAACAAAAATGTAAATTTCATTTCTCTTGGAAATCTACTTGGAAATGTGGACACTTTTTTCAATAATCCTCAACAAAAATTGCTTCGAAATAACAGTTTAACAAACAGACTTTTTCTCATATTTCCTCGCTCTGATGATGTAAACTGTTTGTCTAATAATAACGTTTGCTATTAATAAGAATATGCTTTTCTTATAACAATACCAAACAAAAGAAATAACAAATGTTAATACAGGTCCAAAATGGCATTTTAGTTATTACAAAATTTTCCATACCGTATACAGCTATTGTACAGCACAAAACCAAAATACTCTGTTTCATCAGGAGGTCTGAAAATCTAAACTAAAATGTCTCTGAAGAATTCACGGCACAGTTTTTATAGCACACCAGTGCTGTTTGCATGATCCTATCACCCGTTTGCGATAGTGAGTTCTCCAGTGTGTGTGTGTATGTGTGTGAGAGTGCAGAGTGTAGAGTGTAGAGTTGGAGTTGATTTCGGCCCGATCGATGCTCTGATCTCCCTCGGGGTCAATCACTGGTCGACTTCAACGACCCAGATATCGCTCTCAATTTCATTAGTGTAACCACATTCATGGAGCTACAGCGTGACTGGTGTGTGTGTGTGTGTGTGTGTGTGTGAGTCTGTGAAAGTCTAAGTTGTTTAAGTTAACTGTGTTAAGCTTGTGTGAGCTTGTAAGTTGTGGTGTCTTGTCCTTCTTTTTTCTTTTTTTCCAGGTTGCCGCTCACAATTTCTTTATGTCAAAGCTCATTTCACAATAATAATAATAATAATAATAGAAGTTTAATTCCGAAACAAACTGCAAACATGATTCACTTCCTCTCTGCCTCCGTTTCTCTCTTTCATGCACTTATTCGCTCTCTCTTATGTTTTCTGCCTCTTTGTTTCACTCTTACTCTGATAGCAGCCCAGCAACAGCACATCAGTTCTCCCAAAATCCCCTTGCTCTCTCTTTCTCTCACAAAATCCCTCTCTCCACCCCAGCCTACACCCCCACATGCAACAACCCAGTTTCCAGTGCCTCTCTGAAACAAATCTCTCCGTGACCCACTTCTGCTCTTGTCCCATTTTCGTGTGTGTGCAGGGATGCGAGCTTGCTATGGCTTCAACCAAAGCGGAAGAAACTGTGTTTTTCTTTTTTTTTCTCTTTTTTTTCTTTTTTAAAAAGAGGAAAATTATGAATAAGTTTCGTTATTTATCATTTATTGAACCACATGTGATCCCTCTGAGCTTCACGAGCAGCATGTGCATAATTTATAATACAATAAACAATCAGAATTATTTTTGTCAAGTCTTCGTGAGCAAAAATAAAACACACAGAACAGCAAAACCCAAAACCGAGTTAACAAATGTCAAAACACAGCAGCAAAATAGAAAACACAGTGGCAAATGTGGCAACACAGCAGCAAACGAGGAAAAGGTAGTAGCAAAGACCAAAAAAAAACTGAGCAGCAAAGGTAAAAACACAAATGCTAAAGCACAAAAAAACAAAAAAACAAAGCAGAACAGTAAGAGAAAACACAATAGAGCAAGAAAAAAGTGTAAGAAAAAAAACTGCGAAATCAAAAACACAGCAGCAATGCACAAGAGCAAAATCAAAACAGAGCAGAAATGATAAAAACACAAGAGGAAATAAAGAAAACAGCAGAAAATGCAAAAAAAAACAAAAAAACATCAAAAGCAAAAACAAAAAACAAAACAAAAGAAAAAGCACAGCAGAAAAAGCTACATCAGAACAGCAAAAATTAATAAAATACAACAACATCCGGTCAAAATGGAAACAGTAGGTCTTTACTGAACATCACATGCTTGTTTTTGATTGAACATGAAACAATGTAGCCAGAAATGTAAACATGATGTTCAATCAAGATCTGGCGTTTCCATTTTGAGTGAATCTTCTTGTTTTTCACTCTTGCTGTTGTATTTTTGTTTCTTTAGGTTGTGCTTTGCAACTACAGGACAACTCTAGGCGTTTGAGTATTCAGCTCATACTGAACTTTCCTTATTGATGAGAAAAACCTTTAAACCGTTCTATAATCACACATATGAACTACATACAGTACAGAGATTAGATTGAAAATCTCTAGAGGAAAAGTGCGCGGGAAACGGTCGACTCACTTCCTGATTAATAAACGTGATACTTGTGACATTCCTGATGATAACACCACGTCACACACGCCGGAGAAAAGCCGAATCAATTTTGCGGCCTAGTTAAGCAGAGAGAGGGCGAGATGGTAATTTTTAATAATCAGCCGTGTTAATGCAGCAGACCGTATGCAGTTACACACACACTGTTTATGACTTTGTTACTAGCATGCCTTGTCTTAATAGGTAATTGACAGAGACGGGAAAAACACTGAGAGGGACGCGTGTGATCCGGATGAAGCTGTGGTTTAAAGCTGTTTCGTTAAACTTTTTCTTCTTGATTTAACTCAGAGGAGCTCTCAGTGGCTTTGGCTTAGCAATCTTTGTAATTACGCTTACGGAAATAAGGATAGTAAAGTGTACTTTTCCTGGTCATTAATGGAGAATGAAGGCCTTTTTTTCACTTGGAAATAAAAATATTCCCTATAGTGTATCATTAAAAAATAATAATATTGTAGTCTAAGTACTCCATATGCACCCTACAAGCTAAAAAATAAGTACTAAAGGTCACAGCATGTACCCTTGATGGTTATTGATTACATCACATCCTAACAACAAGCTAAAGTACCTTTTATTTTGTATCTTTATTTCTGAGTCTGCCAAGATTTCCCCGCCGTTCCAACAAATAATACTAGTCTAAATAAAATAGAATAATGAGAAATAAAAATAGATACTGACATTATTTTCCTAGAGTTCATATACTCATGTGTATTATATAAAAATTATAGCACTTAAATAATAATCAAAGTCAAACACGAGCCATACATGAAGATACTGTTTTATCTTAAACATTTTATTATCATTTTTCTGAAATTTTATTGTATACAGACATTAGTAAAATGTCTGCATACATCAATCAGCCATAACATTACAACACAAAAGATTATGCCCAGTATTGTGTAGATTCCCCTTATGCCTCTGGGGCAGGTCGGGCCCCTTGGGGCATGACTCCACAAGACCTCCGGGGGTGTGCTGTGGTGTCTGGTGCTGTGAGTTACAGTGGGGGGGGGCCTCCGTGGATCAGACTTGTTTGTCTAGCACATCCCATGTGTGCTCAATTGGATTGGGATCTGGGGATTCTGGACGCCGGGTCAAGGGCCTTGGGCTCATTGCTTGCCGGGCCCCGTGCACAGTGCGCTCGCTGTGGTGCACTTGGTGTTCTGGTGCCTTTCCATCATCGCCATTTTTTAAAGCATAGTTGTGCTGCGTAGACTTTTCTGTGGCTGGCCTTTGGCACCGCGAGCATAAATGAGCCTTGAGTGCTCATGATTCTGTTTACCAGTTTACTGGTATATAATTGATGATTCATAATAAGTGTTTATGTGTTATTATTTTGTGGTATTAATGTTATGGCTGTATCAGGGAACAGTATCTTACAGTGTATTGTTTGATATTTACTTTTTAGTTTGGACTAAGTGACTCTATAGCATGTACAAAACATATGCTTAATACTATATTGCATGAGTACAATACATAAAACGTACAGATTATTTTTAAAACATAATTTTAAAGTGATAGTATAAAGGCAACCAATTTAAGATTTTTAAAGAGCAATTAAATGGATTTTTTCATTTATAAATTTTTTTTTTTGCCAGTGTGTGTGTGTGTGTGTGTGTGTGTGTGTGTGTGTGTGTGTGTGTGTGCGCGTGCATGCTCATGTCCTCTATATGGAAAAAGCACATGGGGAAAACCTGACCTTGATCGACTTGTGTCATGATTTGCACAACAGCAATTCATTTTCATCAATTATCTCCCTCTTTCTCTCTCTGGTTTAACTCCGCCTCCTTTTCTCCTTAAACTCTTTCATCCTTTCTTTCCAGCCTTGCCTTGTTTACTCCCCCCCCCCCCCCACACACACACACACACAAACAGCGGTACTGTAAAGCCGCACATTCTCAAACCCTTGAACTTGAAAAACAGCCACGAATTTCTACTTTGCTTTTTTTTTTTATTTCACACAATTACACACACGTATAAAATTGCAACTTCTTTGTAATCAGTTCTGTACAGACTGGTTTGTTTAACCGTTTAATTGGCAAAATTGATTGATCAGAATAAGAATGCTTTATCCATAAGGTTAACATGGTCTTAATATCTCAGAAACACACAGCATCATTTTTTTCCCCAAGAAACTAAGAGTTGGCTTTTTACAGCTGTTACAATGTAAGTAATCACAGGAACTTATTTCATTATTTAATTTCAACATGAACTTTAATTATGATTTAAAGATATAAAGATATGAAGCCTTTGTTTAACCTTGAGCACTTTGTTAATGTTGTTAAAACACTGACGAGTAAAAGCTCTCGGCTTCACCGCTCCACTACTGTCCGATCCTCACAGAGACAGTCTCACGTTCTGGTTCCTTCACTGAAAGATCTTCTTCCTTTTCAGCCTAATTCTCACTCTCTTTCATCTTATCCCCCGTTTCTCTCTCTATCTCGCTTTTTTAAACTAATGAAGCTTGTTGGAAGTTAAGCACGCTGTCTTGCGCCTTATTACGCTGCTGTAATGCTGAGATGTAAAGGTCTGTGCTGTTCAGTCCCTCTGCTGCATTAACACAGTCCAAGCGCACTACACCACAGGGTGTGTGTGTGTGTGTGTGTGTGTGTTTGTGTGTGTGTGTGTGTACACATCCAGTCACTTCTCCATGCTAATGGATAAAAACACATCACAAGCTTTCTGATCCACTCTTTGGTTTTACATAACCCTGTGAATACATATTAAGGGAAGTGCGTATAGTTCTGAGGAAGCCGGCGTCTCTTCTGCTGTTTCTGCGATTACCTCGTTATTAAGCATCCTTCCATGTGAAGTACAGATAGATAGATAGATAGATAGATAGATAGATAGATAGATAGATAGATAGATAGATAGACTTAATAAGGTGTTTGTTTGTTTGTTTGTTTGTTTGTTCTCACCCCAGCTCAAAAGCATCATTGGCATTCAATTTGTTCTGTTATATTTCTCTGCCACTTTACTTCCTCCTTCTCTATTCATTTATTTAAACCTATGTTATTTATGTTATATATAAATGCATTAATTTTATTCTTTCTTTCTGTATTCACTGCACATTTTCTTTCTTTTCCTTGGTCTTCACTCTTTACTACTTGATCTCCTTATTATTGTATTTATTTATTTATATGTACATACAGTATTTATATTTGCACATAAATCAGTCCATGTTTATCCAGTTTCCTTCTTTCATTTTCTCTTTGTCTTTCTTTGTTCATGCATTCTTCAATGTATGAAGCAATATGTTTATTCTATTATATTACATAATACATTTTTTTATTTACTTTGTTATTTTCTCTTTTTATATGTTTATTTTGTATTTTTTTATTTACATGTTTATTTAATACATTTCTTATATCTTTTCTTTTTGCCTCTCTCTTACTTTCTTTCTTTTTAATTTGTGATGTGTATGTTTATTGATACCAATTATTTTATATACACATTACTGTAGAAAAGTGTTTTTTTTTTTATGTGGTCTTGTTCTCCAGGCTTCCTGAAGGACGTTTTGTCTCTCATTATTGCTCCAGTCCCTGTACCTGAGCCGCTTCAGAGGAATGTTTTTTCGTTTTTAAGACACACAGTAACCTAAAAATTATTCAAGCATAAAAAATTATCTAATTTTAGTGAGAAACAGGTACAGATGATGACAGATGATCAGGTGGTGATTAGTATACAGGTGATGCTGAATGTTGAGTGATTGGAACAGACGAAAGAGGAAATGAGGTCGCTGCAGAGGCTGTTTTTAAACTATATCTTTAGGCACTTTGCAGTCTGTCACAGTCAAACGTTTGTTTCCATTTTTTCATTTAATCTACATACTTTAATTTAATTTCATTTAATATTGGTTCAACACTTTTGAACAAAATCTAAATACATTCTTTTTTGTATCTTTTTCTTTGTATTCCATTTCACCGTCTTTCTATTTTTTTTCTTCGATATATATATTTTTTTCTTTATTTTTCTTCTTTGTTTATTTTTCATTTGTACTTTTGTTTTCCTTTTTGCCCCTACTTCATATTTTCATTCTTTTTTATTTATTTATTTACTGTATATTTATTTATTTAGTTTTTTCTTTCTCTTTCTTTCTTTCTTTCTTTCTTTCTTTATATTTATTCTTTGCTTATTGTTTCTTATTTCCTTCTGCCTTTTTTATTCTCAGGCTGTCTCTGACTTCTCGGACTAAGTGTTTATTAATATATAAATATTTTTTTAAAAATTATTTATACATAAACTCATACTTTACTTATTTCCTTCTTTATTTATTTTTTGCTCCTTCCATTCATTTATTGGATTCGTCTTCCATTGCACTTTGTGGCTGTTAATGCGAGGAGCATCTGTCTGTCTCTCTCGAGCTGAAGAAGAGTCTACCCTAAACAGGTTTTAGTTAAAGCCTCTTTCCATCGCCAAGGATGATGATGAGGGGAGGAAGAGCCCCGGCACAGATTTACCGTAATCCCCAGGCAAGCGTCCCAACCTGAATCTGTAGAGAGGAGCGGAGAGGAGAAAAGAAGAGAGGAGAGGGGGGAATATTCCAGGTGGCAGTAAGGACAAGATGAGACAGTGTGTGTGTGTGTGTGTGTGTGTGTGTGTGTGTGTGTGAGAGAGGATGGAATATTCTAGAGGGGACGAGAAGAATTTAAGAGTTAAAAAAAAATTCTGTGTAGAATATACAGCTATTGTCAAGACAGGTAGGTGTGTGTGTGTGTGTGTGTGTGTGTATAACTCTGTTAGAACAAATCCTTGAGACACAAGAAGGTCATTTCAAGGAGACAGAGACTTTACTTTCAGAGACTTAATTTCAAAGGAAATAAACAGAAGACAGGAGGACACACGGATCCAGAGCAACAGAGAGAGAAGAAAACGAAGAAGCAGCAACATGGGATTATGGGTAATGATAATCTGTCCAGTGTATGTAGGGTAAGCGTGGCTTACCCAGATCTCTTTAGGATGAGAGCTTTCAAAGCGGAGATACAAGTGGGGCAAGTAGTGGGCTGTAAAGCTGAGGTTCCAACGTCTCAACCTAACGAGCGCCCTCTTAACGAGCTAACAAGCTAATGAGCTAATCTAAGTACAGGAGCAGGGTGAGTGCGCTGCAGGATCGGGCTCTTAGCTCATGGCCTTGTAGTTCTCTTAAAACAAAGTCCACATTATACTGTACATATATATATATATGTATGTATATATGTATATATATATATATATATATATATATATATATATATACAGTTTAAGGTTGTGCTATTGTGCTCCTTCTTATATGTTGGTTCTATAGTAACAGCTTACGGAGGAACTTGTATGATGGATGATCTATACATATAATAAAACTGTAAAGTAACATGGGAAGAGAAGATATGCTAATTTGAAATTTAAACGGAAAACGCTCTTATATCATAAAAAGCTAAATTGAAAAAATCATTAATTCATTCCAAAATTCCACAGAGAGTGCTGTACATTTTTTAATACCTGCTTATGAGTGTGCAGAAATCTACTAAATAAATGCAATCTCACACCTTTAATTCCGCGCACTTCAAGTTAACACATTTTAGCTAATTCCAAAATTCAACAGATGGCACTGTACATTTTTTAAAACGCCCTTATGAGTGTGCAATTAAACTCCATGTGAACAAAGTCATGAGTACGTCTAGTAAAGGAATAAAAAGGTGGTTGTTTAACAGCAAAAAAAAAAGTCAAATTCTTGATCCAGTGAAGATTTCTATAAGGAAATGTTTATGTAACGAGTATTTATGGGAACAATGCAAGCGTTGTGTAGCAACCAGTTTCATGTCATTTCTTGGTAACGGGACGAACTTCACTTGAGAGAAACATTTGAGAATGGTGAGGACAGGTTGTTTACTAATATAAGTGAAAGCATGAACTGTTTGGTCGGCATGGAAATAAACTGTAAATGGATCAAATGTACAGTGTGTTGTTATTTAATAAAATAAAAATTGCTTTTTACTTTTATGTCTTCAGATAAGAATAGTGTGACAACAGTGTGTCTTCTTTTAGCCCATCTAGTCCTAGTCAGTCTACAGGCGAGTGTGTGTTACCGGAAAATAATGAATTTGACTACGCTGGGATGCGTTATGTACACATTTGTTGATGGTTTGGGTGTTTTGGATCAGTGGATGAAAGAAAGAGACAAAATGAGTGAGAGCGTTGTATAGGAATGACGCATGATTTATAATTTTAATTAAAGTCCTCACTCAAGTGAGACCACCCCTGTGACAATTACGCCAAACACCAAACAGTCCACTGCCTCTTTTTTTTTTTTTAGTCATCCTAATCAGAAATGTGTGGAGGACTGTAAAAAGCCTTGCTTAAAAAAAAGAAAGAAAGAAAGAACGAAAGAAAGAACAACATAAAATTTCATGTCCTTGCTTTTACTTTAAAGCTATAATCAGCACATTTAAAAAATATAAATCATTAAAGTCATGACATTTTCTGCTGTTGAATATAGGCCTGGGTTTTACTGCAGGCATTTTAATATAGGTCAAAGATGAGATGTGTCTTTTCTTGTGTCTGAAGGCTATTCATTTTTACAGAAAAAAAATTAATGTGCATAAATAATATATGGTATAAGTCCACTCTTACTTTTCTGCTGTTTCATAAAAGATTTAAAGAAGGAAATGACCCATTAAGGGGAACATAATGTTCTGGAGCGTAGGTTAATAGACTGCATTTCAATAATAACATTCAATCTGTTTTATGTTCAATTTATTAATATAAGATTCATTTATATAAATTATTTGGTTAATTACTTTTGAATTATTCAGTTGTGAACAAAGAAACAACAGCAATTCATTCGAAGTGGGAAGACAAAAAATATCATTTTATTCACATATATAATTTTTTTTATTATATAAAATAAAATATAGCAAAAAAAAGGCTTTAGGTTATAATAATAATAATAATAATAATAATAATAATAATAATAATATAAAAAATATATATATACAACAATAGCAAAAAGTTAAAATTTACAAGTCAAAAGTTACATACAGTATATGGCTTTAAAAAAAAACTACTGTATATCAGCTGTCCAGTTAATTTCTGTTTGTTTGAATTTTATCTCTTAACCCTTATAATACTCTCAACACGGTTGCCAAGGCCACTCTTTTTATTGCAAATCTGGCTAATTTTACAACAAGGTTGTGAGAACATAAAACAAGTCCATTGGTAGAATTAAATCTAATACATTTCTGCCAGCATGAGCTAAGAAAAAAAACAAAAAAAACAAAGGGAATCTGTAAGTGCAAAAATTACATCTATGATTCATTTATTCATTCATTTTCCATACTGATTATTCTGTGTAGAGTTGCTGGGTGCCTGGAGTCAATCCCCAGGACCTCAGGCAGGGTGCCAACTTACTGCAGAGAACAAGCGCCTACACACTCACACACCCAATCAAATAGGAAATTTGGAAACACCAATCAGGCTACATCTTTCTTGCACTATAGGGAGAAACCGGCGTACCCGGAGGAAACCTGTGAAGCATGAGGATAAATGCCACACACCCAGACCATGGGCCAGATTCTACCCCTAAGGGTAAGATTTGCTCGTGCTAACCACTGAGCTGCTGAGCCACCATGCCCCCCTCTACTGTATTTATGATTGCTGTTATTAAATATACTGGAAAGATTAGGAATGGAAAAGGGGATTATGGAGTGGATAATAGCTGTACTGGGATTGTTTTTCCTGTTTTTTAAGTGGTTTGCAAATCCTGAAAATCCGGACTGTGTGGGCATCGCGGTAAAAAAAACAAAACAATAGAAAATATGCAAAATCTGTTTTTTCCCAATTCGCAAGTTTCCAGTTGTTCAGTGTGGTTTTGGACATGTATTGTATTTGAGCTGGAAATGTTGCCAAGACCTGATCTGCACATCACACACTTCATTCGCTCATTCATTAGTTATACCACTTATCCACTACAGGGTCATAGGAAGCCTGGGGTCTATCCCAGTAAACTTCGTCCTGGGTTCACCCTGGAAAGTGTACCAATCTATCGCAGGGCCCACATGCGTGCAGACATACTGGCAGAAATGCTACACATTACTACATGCAGTTTGGGAAAGCTAATTGTCCTTCTCTGCATGTCTTTGGGCTGTGGGATTGAGGAGGAAACCCACCAAGCACGGGGAGAACATGCAAACTCCATGCACACAGACCCAAGGCATCCTCGAACCTGGAGGTGCAAAGGCGACAGTGCTAACCACTACTCCACAGTGCTAACCACTAAGAATAATCTATATATGGACCATGACATATATATTTTCTTTTTCGGCTGCTCTCGTCAAGGGCTCGCCACAGCGTACCATCTGGTTCACACACACACACACTTGGCACAGGTTTTACACCGGATGCCCTTCCTGACGCAACCGTCCCATTTTCTAACCAGGCTTGAGACCGGCGCTGCATGCAGTGGCTGGGTAGTATACATAAAACCGAAATTCAGTTTGTTTGTTTCTTTGTTTGCACAGGTAGATCTGTCACAGACATGTCACGGGTAAACCTCATGGACGCAGGCGGAGCTGCGGGTAACCTTTAGTGTACATTGAAATTCATGTCAGTGTGTGTAAAAACCTGGATCAGTTCCTAAGTGCTATCTGGTGATAATTTATAACCTAATAACACCAAAAGTACAACATATAGGCCCTGATGCCTGTGATGGAAGCGTAACACCTATACAGGGCCCTGAAAGCTTGTTTAACCTCTTCATGGTGAAATGAATATTCTAATAGTGTAATTAGCATCAATTCACACACTTGTGCATGTATATTAAGTGGTTTCGCAGAGCTGGAGCGAGTGCTGCGCTAAAGTCTGACTAGTCGTTATCGTATACTTTTTCCGACTGCCTCGTGCAAATTGGGAAATTATTGCGAATACATTTATACGTGTAGATAAATAATAATAATAATAATAATATTAGTTAATTAATTAATTCCCTGTCCATGCAAATTGTCTGTCAATGTATGCAGACTATAGCATCATTTTTATCATTTTTTCAGGGGGAGGTGGTCTGGGAGTTCATTTGCATTCTGAACAGCTTTCTTAATGTGGCTATTTATTTTAATTTAATTTCATAGCCATGCATACTGCACAGGAGGCTTTTTTGTGTGTCAGAGCAGCATTAACCTCTGCCTGTTTAATATGCAGCTCTCTCTCTCTCTCTCTCTCCATGAATATTCGTCTTCTATCACTCTTCCCAGAATGCAATGTGCGGATTAGACCTGTAGGTATCTTCGTGATCAAACAGAACAAACAGAGTGCACTACATAGGGCGCGTGGGCAGGTTTCTTAGAGGTGACGTAGCACGCTTGCGCGAGGGCGGCATGACGTAATTTGGGACGCAGCCGCAGTTTTATTTTTTTTTATACACGAAACCCGGAAGTGATGTTTGTTTATATTAGAAAAAGTGCAAGCAAGTCCATTTCTGCTTTTTTTGTTTTAAGGATTACTTTAGCGAACTTAAGCATGGGGAGCAAGTCGGGTTTACCCACCAGGGCCGAAGCTTTTAAAGGCAGAGAGGAGAAAATAGACGTGTCAGGTAAATTAATAATAATAATAATAAATTAATATCAGCATCATATCATTTAAAATTTAACATCATGATTTAATCAGCAATGCCTAAATAATTTCTAAATAAATAATAATATATTTATAATATTGTTTATACAATTTCCCTTTGGGATTAATAAAGTACTGTATCTAACTTCTATAAGGTTCAAGTTAAACTTTAAACCCCAGAGCACTTTGGTTATTATTTGTTTTGGTGTTGTTGTTTTTTTTTTTTAATAAACATATACAGGGCTCAGGAGGGTGCAGTATAGAGTGACATCCATTCATTTTAACCATCTATACAAACATGACTCAGCAAAAAACAAACAAAGAAATGGGACACATAGGCAAAGAAATAGCACAGATACACATGATGATGTGTCTTTATAGTTGTTTTCGGTTGTTTCTATGACCAATAATAATATGCTAATTTTGAGAGTTTGACATAATTGCAATCTCATTCCCATATTCTAGTAGTGGTAAGAAGTCCACAACC
>JAQMYK010000005.1:3329667-3342167 GCA_030014345.1 Clarias buthupogon
TTTTTTTGACGGTCCTCGCGGAAGTTTGCGGACCATGCAGAACTTCGCGGAACATCGGCGGGCAATCGCGGCAGCTCCAATGTCATATTATTCGCAGACTTCTTAGTTTTCAAAAAATGTTTTAGACCAATTAGGTGAAATTGAATAATTTCCCACGACACACCTGACGATCTCTCACGGCACACTAGTGTACCGCGGCACAGTGGTTGAAAAACACTGTTCTAGACAATGAATTGAGCAATCATATGATTATGTACCAACTATAAATAATTTTGTCAATTGTTTATTGTTATTCAGTAATTCATTCACTGAAGAAACAAACCATATCATACTGCAAGCACAATAAAAAAATGTTACAGTGGCATAATATTTGATGATAAACCTGAAGTTTTATTAAGGTTTATCATCAAATATTATGCCACTGTAACATTTTTTTATTGTGGTTGCAGTATGATATGGTTTGTTTCTTTAGTTTCTTAGCATTGATTTAGTAATAATAATAATAATAATAATAATAATAATAATTTTTATTTATATAGCACCTTTCCAGAGGTCAAGGACACTTTACAAAGAATGTAAACAAAAAAAGATAATACGAATAGACATTGAAGTCTGAAGTACAGAAATAATAAGTCAACAACAACAAAAGAAAATTGACACTTTATTGAAGTCGTAAAGGTTTTTAGATCCGTCTCAGCAAAAATAGGACACACACTTTTGCTACATGAAAAATAAAACATTGATAAATAAATAAATATTGTGTGTGTGTGTGTGTGTGTGTGCTCGCTCACAGGTATGGGCTGTTTTTGGGGTGCAGAGAGGCGCTTCTGGACTCTTCCTGGTGTGTTCTCTACTCAAGTGGGATACGCAGGAGGATTCACCCCCAACCCCACCTATAGGGAGGTGTGTTCAGGTAAGATTCTCCCCCCAGCACTGACCCACCCACATGTACACCGCCTGGCCAAAACACAAAAAGTCACCACTTGGATTTAAATAAGGAAATACTTAAGAACCTTTTGATTGGATAATTAATGCAGTGATTAAGTAAATTCAATGAGAAGCTTCTAATTTTTTAAAGAGTCGTGTCAGAAGGAGTATCCCGTGATCCTGAAAAAGATGTTGCTGCATCAAGATGACCTGCATCAAGCAAAGACGAACGAGACAAGAACTCACTAAACAGCGGTGTGTCATCAGAAAAAGTTTGTTAGGGAGCATAAAGATTGGACTTTGGAGTAATAGAAAAAGGTCACGTGATCTGATGAGTCCAGATTGAGCCTATTCCAGAGCGATGGGCGTGTCAAGGTAAGAAGGGAAGCACATGAAGCGTCATGCATAGTGTCCACTGTACAAGCCTCTGTGTGACAGTGTTATGATCTGGGGTTGATCAGTTGATCAGGTCGAGACTCAGCAACGTTATGGGGCAATAAAACGAAGTCAGCTGACGACCTGAATGCACGGAATCACCAGGTTAATCACATGTATGGAGTTTTTCTTCCCTGATGGTACAGGACATATTCCACATATTCCAGTGTGATAAAGTGTGATGCACCTCCAGGTTCTGGGTTCGATTCCCGCCTCAGGGTCTGTTTGTGAATGAGGTTTGCTTTCTCTCCCCAAAGCAAAAGGTGGCTTATAACATAATGTAATAGATTGTGGGTCTTTTTTGGGGCCAGGCAGTGTGCATGCACACACACACACACACACACTCACACACACAACACATGCAGGCTAAGACATCTGAGATATACAAGATGCTTATTCATGACATCCCTCTCTCTCTCTCTCATACCCTAGCAGTTTTCTCCAGTGAAACACCCCCACCCCATGACCTAGTTACAGACAGATACTGTGTGTGTGTGTGTGTGTGTGTGAGACTGCATGTTTGCTGTCTGCTTTTGCAGTGTGTCATCACATACGCTACACATGTTGTAGAGAGTATATTTACAATACTAGCAAAGTCATGTGTGTGCTGGTCCGCAGGTTTGACGGGGCACACGGAGGTGGTGCGAGTGGTGTACCCTCCTAAAGAAGTAAGCCTGGAGAAACTGCTGAAAGTGTTCTGGGAGAGCCATGACCCCACTCAAGGTAACGCGCACATGCACTTACCTAAACACGTCTCACGCGAGATGTTTGTGTGTGTGTGTGTATGTGCTTTGGGAAGGGTCTCAGGAGGTAGATGCAGACAACAGATTGTGTTAATGTGTCTGATTCGGGAGATATGAAATACACTATGGGTATGCGTTATCATCATGGGTATTCATGCCCACTGGGTGCATTTAGCATCTTCCATCTGCAGTGAAAGAAGCCATATGACGAAGTGGGTGTGTATGTGTGTGTGTGTCTTAGTGCATCTTGCAGCTGAGACCCAGGACGAGATGAAGAGCGATAAGCAAAGCAGACCTAGAAAACTGCCACTTTCAAACGAAAACGCTCTGCATCACAAAAGTCATAAAATCAGATCTGCGATTTTAGGTTCTCGATTTACAGAACACACACACACACACACACACACACACATCCGATATCGCCGTAACCATCACTTTTCCAAGTTTCTTTCTTTTGCACCCATGGTTTTCACTCCATCACTTTTGCTTCCTCTATGTTTTTTTTTCTTTTCTTTTTTTTTTTCTTTTTTGTCATGTGATAGGAGGAAACACACATACACAGAAAGGAGAAAGGGTAAATGAAGCAAAACATGGAAAAGTGTTTAGCAGAAGTGCCAATGCCAATCATCGCATTTACAGTTTTTGACCACCTGCTAGCCGGAAGCATTGAAACGTTTTCGAATAAAACAGCAGAGATTAAACGTGAAGAAAGGAAGGAAATGAAATGTAGTGAATAGTAAAGGACATGGGCAGAAACGACAAGCGTTTTGTCTTCTGGCGCTGACTTTTGCAGCATGCCAACTCGATGTGGGTGAACTTGGACCTCGCTTGGTCTTGTTGGCGAGGAGAAACCAAGAAGGTGGCACTATGAGCTCTTAGTTTTGTAAAAAATTGAGGTTTTGCTAATTATGAAATGAGTAACGCTAGACAAAGCCCTAGTTCTATGCAAAAAAAGGCATGAATGATGATAAATACGCTATATTCCCAAAAAGTCTTCGCTCGCCTTCCTTCACATGCATATGAACTTTCTAATTCTTAATCCATAGTGTTTAATATGATGTTGGCCCCGCCCCCTTTGCAACTATAACTGCTTCAACTCTTCTGAGTGTGGTCATGACAATTTTTGACCATTCTTCCAGAATCACACTTGTGAGGTCAGACACTCCGCTCTAATTCATCCCAGTGGTGTTCTATCCAGTTGAGGTCAGGACTCGGTACAGGCCAGTCAAGTTCTTCCACACCAATCTTGCTCATCCATGTCTTTATGGACCTCGCTTTGTTATGTTGGAACTGGTGTGGGGTTGTTTTTCAGGAGTTGGACTCGGGGCTCTTACTCCCAGTGAAGGGAACTCTTAATGCTTCGTGATACCTGGACATTTTGGACAATTTCATGCTCCCACCTTGGTGGAGACAGTTTGGAGACGCTCCTCTTCCTGTTCCAACATGACTGACCTCACAAACGCGCTTGTGAAAGAATGGGCAAAAATGTCCATGAACACACTCCTAGACCTTGTGGAAAGCCTTCACAGAAGAGTTGAAGCTGTTATAGCTGCAAAGGGGGCGGGGCCAACATCTTATTAAACCCTATGGATAAAGAATTGGACATTATTATTATTCAAGTTCATATGTATGTGAAGGCAGACGAGCGAATACTTTTGGCGATATAGTGTATATACTATAATATCAATTGTAAATACAAGTTACATGTAGTAAAACATCCTGATTCCACAATATCTATATATTTTTTTCTTTTGTTATCATTCTAAACAAACTTAAGCAAATAATTTATTCCTACCACGCACTGCAACATATTACCACCTCAAATGGAAGCACATTTAAGTTACAAAATATTTTTAAAAATCAATTTAAAAAAGAATCGTGATTCGTAACTAAAAAAAAATTTTTATTCTCTGTATTTTTATGTATGTATATACATACGGACAGACACACACACACACATATCACATATCACATATCACACACACATACCATACATATACACAGTGGTGGCCAAAAGTACCAACTCTTGCTGGAGAGTTGTGCTAATTAAATGAAATTTGAAAAACTGAAGAAAAGGGGAAAAAAAAACCAACCTGGCTATGTGACAATGATATTCAGCTTCTGTGGATTTGATCTGGGTCATCTCCAGACCGAAACCCAGTAGACGACTGTTGGACGATGCTGAAGAAGGCAGTGTAGTCGAGAAACAGTCTTCTGTACGTGACCTTCAGAAAGCAATCAAGCTCGGATTAAGCTCGGAGTGACAACAGAGTACTGCAGACGTCTCTGTGCCCAGCCGGATCCAGCAGGTTTTGAAGAATAAAGGACTTCGTGATATACAGTATATTAATTGTTGTATAGGAATTTAATTGCATAAAATAACTTCGTATTCTTATTATTATTCTTGATGGTCATTGTTCAATTGTTAAAAGATTGAGAACGTCATTAAAACAGTGAATTTCACTTTTGTCTAAATACTTTTGGCCAGCATTATGTATACAGTATACACTACCGCTCAAAAGTTTCGGATCACTTGCAAATTTCTTTTGTTTTCCAAAGAAAAAAAAAAACAACAACAATTTCTACCAACTTTAAAGAACTGACTTGCAAGATGAAACCAGAAAAACAGTTTCTAGCAAAAGTGCATCATAAGAACCTTGTATAAAATCTTCTTCTGGCCAAGGCCATGTTATAATGTGATTTCTATTTATTTATTTATTTATTTATTCATTCATGTTTTACTCCCCTTTTAAATCCCTTACATTATATCTATAACATGGATAATATTTTATTGATTCGTATAAATTATTTGAATGTTTAATGTGTATCTGCTATGAAACAGCCTGTGAAGCTGATATGGCAATAAACTCTAATACTGTACAAACAAACAATCCAAAGAAAAACACACAATTTCAAACATTTCACGAAGAATTAAAGTTAGCTGGGATTCTGACTGTAACGGAGCGGCTGGCACGGTCTTCAGATCTGAGGCCTATCGAGCTTTTGTGGGAGCTGCTTGACCGTGCGGTACAGAGGAAGACTCCATCAAGCCGATCCATCTTGCGGGAGATGTTCCAGGATGAACAGGGGTGAAATCTCATCAGATTATCTTGAACAATTGACAGCCAGGCTGTAATTATTTAAATTTTTTTTGATGAAGGCAAAGTTTGAAGATCACATTAATCATTCCCATCAAAATCATTATTTCTAACTCTGACAAAGTCAGCATGTCTTGTTCTTTTGCTATCATTTCTATTCAGACTAATTTCATGTGTGGTTCCTTGGAAAACAATTAAATTTCTAAGTGATCCCAAACTTTTGAGCTGTAGTGTACGTGTATAGAGAGAATAAAAAGAATAAAAGAGCGAGGAACCAAGGATGGATACCTACAACAGAGATGAAGCAGTTGTGTTTCATGGAAATAATGAAGCAGTGGTGTCGGCTGCTGAGAAATGATGTTAAAGGTGGCTTTTTTTTTTCTTTTCTTGAGACATCGCTGATGTTACAGCCAAGCTCTTATTACTGTTAAAAAAAAAAAAAAGTTTTATCTACTGACATGCTTTGGTGGTCATTTCTTTTGGTTTGATGTGTAAAAGGTTCTTGTTAGCAGTGTTAACACCTCTGGGTTTCCCTGCAGGAACGTTCTGTTAGAGGACGGCCAATTTTAGATTCTTGGCTTTAGTTCCAGGAAACATCGTCTTACTCCAAGTCAAAGATCGGTCAAACACAAGGTTCACAGACTCCCACCCACTTTAAAAAAAAAACAACACTTATCTACCAAGTGATTACTGAAGCTTATTTTATACCGAAGGTTTTCTGGCGTGTCAAAAGCCATCACGGGAGTCCATTTTGCTCGCGCTTCTAGTGGAACGACATGCTGCTTTCGGCAGCGGCAAGAAAAAGCCTGAAGTGTGAAATTGCGAGTGCAGCTGGTTTTAAAAAAAAAAAAAACACATTCTCGTTAATATCATATTCCCACAGCAAAGCAGAAGCAATACGAAATAACAAATTCAATCCCGACCTTCTCGGGCCAAGTAATGAAACGTCTTATGTGGTGTTTTTCACAGTCACGGTGCGATGGAAACACAAACTAGGATCAGCGTAGTTCTCAATCAGGAGAATTCAGGAATTGTTCCAGTCCCTCGGGACAGACCTTATAACTTTCCGTCTCGGGCTCACACTTTATTTCACGACCCTCTCCGTGTTAATCTTGCTCTGCCGTCGCACCTCTCATCTTCCCTGCAGTCTAACATAAATTCGGATCCCTGTTTGGCCGAGATGAGAAATGTACATGAATTATAGGTTTAAGGTCTTCGTGTAATCAAAGATTCTGAGTTTAAATTCAATGCTGAAATTAACTCTTAATGTTAAGACTTAAGGTAAGAAAGTAGTACGTGTACAAAAAAGTTCATAATTGGACGATCATCATCATCATCATCATCATCATTAATCGTAATCTTGTCCAGTCGATGTAGTCGTGTAAACCTTAGATAATCTTTAATTTCTTTAATTTTCTTTAATTTTCTTTCATTTTTGTGAAGCTGCTTTGAGACAATAACCATTGTTAAAATCGCTATATAAATAAAATTGAATTGAATTGAATAATCTGTTCAGTAGATATATATATTTGCCACTCTCTCTCTCGTTGGTATAACGTTACCGTATAGTCTAGGCGGTAACGTTATGTGTCGTGATGAGTTTGAGTTTCCGAGACGGAAATTTTGCTTCCGTTCCTAATCAGTCCCCTTCTTTGTCTTTCGGCTGTTCCTAACTTCATGTCTTCTCTCACTTCATCCATAAATCTCCTCTTCGGCATTCCTCTTGACCGCCTGGCCCCCCTCAGCATCCTTATACCAATATCAGTCAACCCTACAAAAACAAACTCCTCTCTCCCACCCGTCTTTACTTCTGATTTTCGTCTCTGACTGAGGAAGGAGCTCTGATTGGCTTATACAGGTACCTCATACGTAGTACCACACAAGGCTGGATTTATCAGAGACAGGTGAGAAAAATGTTCTTCTTCCTTGCTGTTTGTTCTGTCTGCAGCAGGATAATGCTTCCCAGCAGGTGGAACCACTTTGCGCGTCAGAAAGTCAGAAAAGGTTATATTCTGATTAAACACTTTGAGCATGTAAATGCCAACTTATTAGATCAGCGTCCGTGTACACAGTCAAGTTGAAATCTTTAATCAGATTGATTTCAATCACATGTCCATGTAAAGGGGAGCCATTGATCGCTGTTAGGGCCTCGCTCTCGGGGTCGCATCGTTTAAAGTTCAGATACGTTAGGATTTTTCACTGACTGCCTGAAGATGTTAGATCGCAAGCAAAAAGCTCCACAAATATACTTAAACAAGTTAGTATAAGACTTGGAGATCTCCAAAGGCATCTTTTAGTGACTCTGTTCTTTGAATCTCGTTCATCAAATTGAACGAATCTTTTTTTGAGTCATTTAGTTCATGTCGTTCTTTTGATCAGAAATAAAATAAAATGTTGCATTTTCAATAAAAAGACCCCCAACACGTGTACATACACAAATGTTGGCTATAGTTCCAGTAATCAAAATATTACAATGCAGCTAAGGACATATTATAATAAACAGAATGAGTAGTTCACCTCTCATATCTTCCAGTCTGAGTCGTTCTTTGTTTTGAATCTATTGCACCGCATAGCGTCTATGGGAGTCACGTGACAAAAGAACGAACGACTCGAGACTCATTGAGAAAGAATCGCTCAATTCTGTTTCCTGTACATAGCCTACGGAGGTTTTGCGATGATTTGCACATGCGCGCCCAGTAGTACATGAACGAATCACTCTCTGAGACGACTCGTTCTTCTGAGTCACGTTAAAGATTCGTTCCTTTTCAAACCTGTGTTTGCAGCTTTTCCCATCCGTATTCTGATGAACAAAACATGCAGAAAGCATTTCACAATAACATCCCCACCGCCGAATGATATGCCTAGAAATTTGCGGTTAGCTGCTAACATACCCATATTATCTCGTTAGAAACAGAAGGACCGGAGGTGTGGCTCCATTTCAGTCCTGTTTTACATTTTATATCACTTAAATCCACACAATACAAACTACAATTAGAAGTGTTCGCCACAAGCTGTGTACAGTGTGCCCAAACTCAGCAAACAAGCTTAACAAATAGTTTAAAACAGTAGCACTTACCAGTTTAGGAACCACACCTGAGCTTTGTTTTTACAAAAAACAGCTCAGAATTGTCATTCTTTGAGAAAGCAGTTAGAAGTGAAATGTTTAACTAACTAACAGAAAAGTGATATTAAAGAAGAAAAAACTGGAGGAAATCTTTTTTTCGTTTTTTTTTTTTTTTTTTTGGTGTGTACATGTGCAATGTGGGGACGCCCTGGGATTGTCCAAAATGACCAAAAAAGTGAACTTTGCATAATTGGCCCTTTTTCAAGTAACTGAAACTTTCAGGAGTAAAACGTGGACCTACAGTAGTGAAAATTATTCACTAAAAGAAAACCTTGTGTTAAGTACAGATACTTAAAAGCCAGACTTAAGTGCAGTATTTGATTTGTTCTGGTTTGTTATAATCAAGTGGTGGATGAAGTGCACATATCCTGTACTTGAGTGAAAATGGAAAACCCTACTGTGGGTAAAATACTCCATTTTCTTTTCCACTTGATACAGAAGTACTCGCCTTTAACTGGTGAAAGTAATGTGATTTTATTATGCCTGTAATGATGTGTTATTATTTTTGTGATTACACTTTTCTTGCTCACTCTGCTCCTTCTAATGTCACTCCGAGCACTCAGGTCTGTAAATACGGGGTTGTTGTATTAGACGGTTATAAGCAGTCAACATGCAGGTGGGTGATTTTTCCATTAGTGAGATCTGAGTGGCTATAAATTGGCAGAGATATAACATTCAACTGATGAGCTTTTGACTAAGGTGGAAAAACTACTGTATAAAACTTCAAGTGATTACCAGCTGCGTTGTGGTTGTCGTAGTGGGTTTCACTCTAGTAACGATTTTCTACTCGATAGTTGCGACTATAATACTGGGGTTATTTTAAACACATCGACAACGAAAACTTTCACTGAGGCAAACTAATGTTACATGTCACAGTAAAGAAAATTAGCAAATGGACTCCACGTGTTTGCTCGGGAGAATTCTTTTTACGTTGGAGTCATGATCTGACCTCCTGCTTCACGTCTCAAAACCCCGGTCTCCCAGGAACTCCTTTAATGTCCCAAACATGTGGAAATGGCTTGGAGCGAGGTCAGGACTGTACGGGGAATGTTTGCTGGGATTCATGGGAGAAATCTTTTTAAAAGAAATCGAACGGCAATGAGTCAGGCAGGAAGAGCATTTAGAAATGAATGCCTCCTTTTACCGTTCCAAAAAAGAACCATGTAGAAATAAGACCATGAGTGTCGACTGACTTTCTTCCCTCATTTTCTTTCATCGTACGCTGTTGCACTGATCTAATCATAGCAACGTTCTAAAACCTCAACCATTAGGCAGGTCAGAGCAGGTGATCACAATTACAGCATGTGCTGCACCCTGAATTTTGGTGTGCATGCTGTACTTATTTTGGAAAACAGTTTGTTTAACCAAAGTACATGAAGAATCCGCCCAAAATTTAAATTCTTTAGTTAAGCACAGATATTTTGGTGGACCACTCCTGCTTAGGTCCCACCTCTGATGAAAAACTTCTAAGAGCGGTGTTCGAGTCAAACCAGGATTTTTGATTGTGCAGAATAAAACTCCCTTTATTTCTCTATATAATCTCCTGCTACACTAATGCACTTCCCATCCCAGTGTTTCACTAGTGCTCTGAAACACCGGCCTCCCAGGAACTACTTTAATGGCCCACGCATGTGGAAATGTCTTCTAGTGAGGTCAGGACTGTACGGGTGACGTGGCAATAGCTCTGAGCCGAGTTCCGGTTATGTACATGTGGCGTTGGTGAATGATTGTGTGTACAGTTCACACAGACAGATGTGCGCCTCTTCTGTAAGTTGGCAACAAGTCGCTTTTCAAGGTTCAGGCGTTCCACTTGCTGAATGTTCATGGGAACGACTGCAGTGTGCTGGGATCGTCATTCACAGACCTTCTTTAAAGCGTTTGCACCAGTCAAATGTTTTACTGTGGCTAAAAGACTCATCACGGCACCGTATATTAAAATCTTCTGTAGCAATCGTTTTTTTCCGCCTTCATTCACAAGTCCTGGTTTGACTTGAACAATCCTCAAAATGCAAATCATCAAGCTGTGGAGTCGAAACTCCTTCCAAAAAGCCACTACCACTTGCCAGAGTCATAAATGTCAGTGTCAGCTCACTGTTACAAGCTTATTAGTCTCTAGAGATCTGTCCATTGTGTATTTCCACTTCAAGTATTATCTGTAATCGTATTCGACTATAATCTCCAGTTTCAGTTAACTACTCGGCACTGCTCGGTATTTTAATCTCATTCTGCATTAAAGCAGGCCTTTGTGAATATCAAATATCCCACACTAGCTCCAGTATGAATAGCAATTTAATAAACTTGTTGAATCATGTAAACATGACATGGAGCCGGATTTCTCGTGTATATATATATATATATCTTCAGCAATATTCGATTGAAAGGTGTGCAGGTCCAGCTCTATGAAATAACATGATGATTAAGGGTCAGGCGTAGCTCAGTGGTTAAGGCATTGGAAGATCCCAGGTTCAAACCCCATGACCACCAAGTTTGCCAGTGTTGGGCCGTTGAGCAAGGCCCTTAACCCTCAACTGCTCAGATGTATAACGAGACGAAAATGTAAGCCGCTCTGGATAAGGGCGTCTGCCAAATACCGTAATGTAAATTAAGTATTATTTCATGGTTGTAAATAAGGTGGCTGAAGGAAAAACAGACAACATATCTGTTCTGAACTTAAAGCAGGCAATTAAAAGTTTCTTTGTAGACTTTTTGTAAACAAGCCGTGTTGTCAGTTCTCTGATCAGACGAGGAAGGATGAAAAAAAAAAAAAAAAAGTCTACAAAAGTCTTGAAAATCTTTTTTTCTTGATTGTTTGCCTTCAGCTAAATGATTTGCATAATGCATGTAATTGGATAAACGGAGGATCTGCTACAAAAGCCAGAGTCGTTCATCTTTTATAAACTCCAGTCACTGATGTACAGTATACGGACCGTTGATTTTTCACACTCATTATACACAGTCTGATCGACAGTGTAGATGCTAAAAGAACACAAAAAGTGCATTTCTTAAGACAGTTTAGTCTGAAATTTTCTTTCATTTTTGTAAATTTTCTTTCATTTTTGTGAAGCTGCTTTGAGACAATGACCATTGTTAAAAGCGCTATATAAATAAAATTGAATTGAATTGAATTGAAATAGCACCAGGAAGTAAGCGGCATGCAGAACCTCTACAGTATGTCATGCTCTATGAAAAGGATTCTCGCATCCCATTGGTGAGATCAACTTCATAAAAAAGGTGTGACAGAAATGGGCAGCAGCAGAGCCGAGGGGACAAAAAACGGCAGCAGAGGCGAAGACGATCAGCCTTTGAACCTTTCGACTTGGACACACGGGGCCCAGTGTAAGCAGTCGAGTACAGATTTCGTGGCTGCAGATATTTCCCTGCCTGGAACTCGGTGAAGATTTAATATAAGTTCTGCGAGGACATTACAACATGTTGGGCCGTTCCCAACTCATCATGAAGGACTATACTGTAGTGTAACATCCACTCAGGCAGTCGGTTGGTCTTTGATTTGATAAAGCCACCCACACTTATTAATTATTCATAATCCTGGCGTATCCTAGAGGGAAAATCCAGCCTACACAAAGTTGCTTGAAGTTCTCCTCGTGGAGACGTGCGTCCGTGCCGTTTGAAAAATCAGAGCCTGCAGAAAATTCTGTCCAGTCAGGTTTCCGAGATTGCGGCTCATTAGATGGTATGTACAGTACTTCCTGGACCTGAAGGTCATTCAGGTCATTAAATATCTCTTAATACCGATTCAGGTTGAAGCTTTTTTCACTAGGAATCCGAGCGTCTTCGTCGGCGCTCACCAGGAGCCTCATGTGCGCCGTTTTTTGCGATCGGGCGATTTTTAAGTGCAGGGATGTGGAAACATCTCTGTAGGCTGTTTCGCCATGCATGCATAACTCGGGCTTCATCCGTCTGCATACACTCACGTCATGGCGCTACAGTGTGTGTGTGTTTCTCTTACATGTTACATTGAAATGGAAAAGGCTCGTGTGTGTAGGTACACGTGTTCGCGTGCATGCATGCATGCGTGCTCTCGTCAGTTAGTATGTGTATGTACGAGCGAGTGCTTCTTCTCATCGCCTTACGAGACCTGAGTATTCAGCCGCTGTCTCCTAGTTCAAAGGGTTTTGCTCTCAGCGGCGTGACTCGCGCAGCAGCCAATCACGG
>JAQMYK010000005.1:3389840-3401375 GCA_030014345.1 Clarias buthupogon
AGAGTAGGTCTGAGAAGTTTCCTAAATCACTTTTAGTCTAGGACTCCCAGCTAGGACTTTTTAAGCTAAGATAGGAGGTCTCTAAGAGAATTCTAAGAAGCTTTGTGAATACGGGTCTTGGTGTTTAAGTTTCATAGTAAAAAAAAAAAAAAAAGAGTTAAAAATGTGAGTATTTCTATATGCACACAGTGTGATGAGAACTCACAGGATTGGGACTAAACAACTGTTTGTCCATAAGAAAACCTGATTAATGAGACTCAACATATTCAGCACTTTTTTTTTTTTTTTTGTATGAATGAACTGGATTTGCATGAATGCCATATTTCTAGTGTAAATGATGCAACTACACTGCTATGAAAGACAAGTGAAAATATTTAGTGTTTCTTATTATTACATCAACCACATACAATATTATTCAACCTACTTCTAGACAGTTGTACTCATTTCAAGCTTATTCTGTTGACCGATACTTTCACATCTTTCTAAAAAGTAAATACTTAAAATGAGTTCAGCAATCTGCCAATAAGACAAGAGTAAAAAAAAAAAGTTTAGTAGTAAGTTTAATAATCTTATATTTGGTCTGTGTAATTATATAATAGGAGGTTTTAAATATATTTATCAAAATTCTGAATTGACTATATTTCACTGCTGTGTTTGTGTTGTGTGCGTGACCGGGACTTTTTTAAAATTGATATACATTTATAGAGAAAATATTTATTTATTTATTTATTTATTTGCTTAAATCAGTCTGGGCACTCATGCCTTTTGGGAATACAGTACTTCACTTCACTACAGTATTTTTTCGTTTGTTTGTTTCTTGGATGGGAAAATTTTCATTGTTGTAAAAAAAAACCTCCTTCAGCGAAGATCCAGGTGAGAAATTTAAAGCAGCACAGAGAAAGGAAGGAGAAATCAGGAGGAAAGATTGACCGAGATCCACTCGTGCGTTCACCTGCGCTGTTTTAGCACCAACGACTCTTTATTTTCTCCTGGACTAACTTAAAAGCGAAGAGATGTCCCATGTTTTAACTACGTTTTGGAGCTGATTATGCAATTCTGTACACAATGAATGCTGTAAAAAAACAAAAGAGAGAGAAAAAGAAAAGAATAACAAATCTGGATGATTTCACAAGCAGTTGGCACCCAGCATGCTTGCTTCATTTATATAAGGGTTTGTTGCACTTGCCATGCTTGAGTAAGATTTTCTCACTCTGATCTTAACAACCTTTCTCTCTCTCTCTCTCTCTCTCTCTCTCCCTCTTCTCTTATCAGCAGAACCCTGCTAGGCCCCCGAAGCCACGCTAGACTGTAACTCGTATCCGTTCATCCGTGCATAGATCCTCGTTTCATGGAGGGCAATTACAGCAGCCAAATGTCCCCGTGTTGCCTCCCCTTCATCCCTTTGAAGACAGGGAGAGACAGAGACAGAAAGGAGGGCCGGCTTACGATGACGGATGGGGCATTAAGATAGAGAGATAGTAAGAATTACTCAGCGACTCATGACCTTTGGGAAAGTCAGCACCGGTGGGGTGAGAAGAGCATGTTTCCTGTGCTGGAGGGGTGTGGGGGGGGGGGTGGGGGGGGGTCTGTATATTTAGCTCACATGACAAATTTGACATGGCTCGTCGCCATAAGGAAAGTCATTTGATGTAATCCTTAAGAAGAGCCTAATCGTGGGGTGTGCTCTGATGGATAAGGAGACAGTCGTAGGAACATACTGTAAGGCGCAGGGTGGTAACATAAAGTGGGCGCAAACACACACACAGACATTTATATATATGTATATTTGCTCTGGGTTCTCATGCTTTCTCCTACCACCTACATTCTGGTATATGGCTTTGTGTATGTGTGTATATGTGTGTATATGTGTATATGTGTGTGTGTGTGTGTGTGTGTGTGTGCTCCCCCATTGGTCCCCGGGTTGTAAGGCCCCCTAAATGCCCACTTGATGATAGGAGGACGTGACATTTTGCATTGTTCTCTTTCAGTAAAGCTATGTAAATGTTTTAAAGGTCAAACTGGACAAAAAAAAAATTCCACCAGCCAGACTCTCAGAGCTTATACAAATGAGTGAAAGTACCGCACATAAGTAATATTTGTAGTAATTATAATGTCTATCTAACTAGAGTAACTTGTGTGTGTGTGTGTGTGTGTTTGGGGGGGGGGGGGGGGGGTGTTGTATTTAGCTCTATGTATAGATCGAAGGCCGTCATAATAATAAGAATAAATAACGAATTCGACCTTGAAAGGGATATTTAAAAGGGATACAAAAGATTTAAGATATGAGGTGTAAAGAAATCAGCTGTTGGCGTCTCAGTGTGTGTGTGAGAGAGAGGTTTCCTGAATGCTGAGATTAGCTTTTTTTTCTCCCTTACAACTTTCTTCCTCCCACTTGCTCTCTCTCTCTCTCTCTCTCTCTCCCTCAGACCCCCTGCCCTCTCTGTCTCCTCGTAGTCTGCCTTCACATCTGGATCTGCCATCAGCGATCGAGGGAGAGAGGGTGGAGGCTCCTGTACCATCCCTGCCAGACTGCCTGGGTCAAACAAACACTCCAACTCCCATTCATCATGCTAACAAAACACACACACACACACACACACACACACACAATACACTCACGATGTACAGACTCACAAATGTACACACACACACTAACGTTGGATGGGAACCGTTCTGTAGGAGGGTTAAGTATGGGGGAATGTGTCATGTGTTTCATCAAGAGTGAGTTAAGATGTACACACTCTCACACACACACTCACAGAGACACATGAAAACACAGACAACCTTAAAGATTAGCATTCAAATCATGGCATCAGGGTGTGTGATAAGCTGCAGGAAAATGTTATGAGTGCAGAGAGTTTCTGAGCACTTGTGTGTTTGTATGAGAGAGAGAGTGTGTGTGTGCGTGTGTGTGTGTACAAAAAGGCCAAATGCCCCCTATTAGAGATTCCTATTCTTGTTTGGACATTTCGGTCATCACTAAGATATATTAAAACAAAATTCACACACACACACACACACACACATACATGAGCATACATTGATATATTCTCTCTCTCTCAATCTCTCTCTCTCTCTCAATCTCTCTCTCTCTCTCTCTTTCTCTCTCTCTCTCACACACACACACACACACGGACATATCTACAGCTGCTTAGTCAAAAGAGAGGAAGAGAGAGAGAAAAAAAGAAGATATTTTGATGGATATTGCACACATTCTTTGCTTAGCCTGATAAGAACAGGATGTTCAGAAATACCCAAGAACATGCAAATGTTTCACCCAAAACACTTAATAATACTGTATATGATTCCACAATATATATGTATATTGTAGAATACAACATTGTTTCCTCTATGTAAATATGCAAAAATGTAATTTTTTAAGCAAATTAGTGAATCAATGCTATCCTAAAAAGAATGTTAAAGAACTCAAACATAATGAGCTAAAATGGTTTTTTAAAAATGTGAATTCAGCACAAATTTAACCCAAACCCCAAACATCATGATAACAATCTAAGATGAGATAACCAATTAATTATCTTTTTTCTTTCTTTCTAATGCACATTTGAATTTGTAGCATCCATTTATATCTCTCTCAAAGTTCCTCGACGGTTTCTTCTCGTTTGTTCTCCAAACTGTTCATCAGAGCGAAGAGGCGTTTGCACAGACGCCAGAGTAAGGTCAAATGTCTTGAAGGTGTAAGAGTCACAAACATTGCACCATGGAAAAACAAAACCGAAGTGCTCACTAGTGCTAAAGTGTGTGTGTGTGTGTGTTGTGTGTTATTACTGAAGCTGAGTTACTGGTTAGCTGCTGTGGTTGTGCTTTTGCAGCAGCAGGAAGCAACACATGCTCTATCTTTGCAAACGCTAATGGAAAATTCAGATGAACAGAAAAATGTGTGTGTGTGAGAGAAAATGTGTGACACACACACAGTGCACATCATCTTAAACTCATGCACTGCTATAGCAACATGTGTGTGTGTGTGTGTGTGTGTGTGCGTGTGTGTGTGCGCGCGCGCACATTAATGTCAACTTGAGGTTGCTCAGATTCGTGCCAATTATAGCTGTTTCTCTCATCTAAATTTACTTGCATTCAATGACATGACAAGGATAATTAGGTGACTAGTAAAGAAATAATATAATGAGCTACTGGTTATAATATAACGAGTATTATGGGGTGTGTAATTAAAAAACTGAAATGATTGATATGACTATTTTATTGATATTACGGAGGTCACCAAGAAGTCAGCAAGACCTAATGAGATTAAAGTGAAAGCTCCAAACATCTAGATATATCTAGATAGGTTCACATATCAACAATGAATTTCATTTTAGTGTAATCCAGGGTGCATTCTCACCTCATGACGAGTTTTTTTAGTCTGATCAGGATAACATCGTTACTGAAGATGGATGATTCGATAAAACAGTCAAGAATTCGCACCAGACTGAACACTGGTGTTCCACAAGGATATATGCTTGGTTATCTCAGCTTGGATCTCTGCAAGAACAATGTTGAAAAATATGCTAGAGTTGGTAGAAGCAGGTTGAGAGTGAGCTGGAAGTTCTAAAACAGGACTAAGAGTAGGCAAGTGTTGCAATAACCGGGTTCTGAGTATGTTTGAGTTGCACCAGATTATTTACTGGTGTTCCACAAGAGTCTGTGCTTGGTCCTCTCCTTTTGTGGTTCTGCTAGAAGAAAGTTATGAGTTGCAAGAATCATGTTCTGAGTATGCAAGATTTCCTAGAACGTTGTATGCCAGAATTGCGTGAGGTTGTGAGTATGCGATATTTGCAAGAACCAAATTAAGTGTATGCTAGAGTTGCAAGGAAGAGGTTATGAGTATGCTAGCGTTGGAAGAAAGAAGTTATGAGTAGGCTAGAATTGCTAGAACAGATTAAAATATGCTAAAGTTGCTAGACCCTGGTTAAGACTATACTAGATTTGCAAAAACCAGGTTATGAATATTCTAATGTTGCTAGAACCAGGTTGAGAGTGTGCTAGAGGTATAAAAAATATATTAAGATTATGCTATAGTAGCTAGAACCAGGTTAATAGTATGCTAGTGTTCCAAGAGTGAGGTTGAGAGTATGCTAGAACTAGGTTGTAAGGATGCTAGATTTGCAAGAAAGATGTTGTGAGTATGCTAACATTGCTAGAACCAGGCCGTGAATACGCTAGATTACTAGAACCTCGTTAAGACTATTCTAGATTTGGAAGAACCAGGTTAAGAATATGCTAATGTTGCTAGAACCAAGTTGAGAGTGTGCTAGCACTGCTAGGTAAGGCTGTGAGTGTGCTAGAACTAGGTTGTGAGGATGCTAGTGTTGCAAGAAAGAGATTGTGAGTATGCTAGCATTGCTAGAACCTGGTTAAGAGTATCCTAGATTTGATAGAACCAGAATAAGAATATGCTAATGTTGCTAGAAACAGGTTGAGAGTGTGCTAGCATTGCTAGGTAAGGCTGTGAGTGTGCTAGCGGTATAGAAAATATGTTAAAAGTATGCCGCAGATGTTTGAACCAGGTTAGTTGTATGCTGAGTTTGTGAGAACCAGGTTAATAGTATGCTAGGGTTACAAAAATAATAATAATAATAAAAATGGGTTGAGTATGCTGAGTTGTTTGAACAGGTTAATTGTATGATAGAGTAGAAAGAACAAGATTTAGAGTGCTAGAATTGCTACAACCTGGTTAGGACCATCCTATGTTTGTAACAACCAGGTTAAGAATATACTAGTGTTGCTAGAGTGAGGCTGTGAGTATGCTAGATCTAGGTTGTGAGGATACTCATGTTGCAAGAAAGAGGTTGTGAGTATGCTAGCATTGCTAGAACCTGGTTAAGACTATCCTAGATTTGGAAGAATCAGGTTGAGGAAATGCCAATGTTGCTAAAAACCAGTTTGTGAGAGTGTGCTAGAGTTGCTAGAACCAGGTTAAGAGTATGCTAAGGTTGCTAGAGTGAGGTTGTGAATGTGCTAGAGTTACAGAAAACAGGTTATGAGTATGCTGCAGTTGCTTGAACCAGGTTAATTGTATGCTAGGATTGCTAGTTTGAGGTTGTCAGTAATCTAGAGTTACTAGGATCTGGTTAAGACTATCCTAGATTTGCAAGAACAAGGTTAAGAACATGCTATAGTTGCTAGAACCAGGTTAATTGTATGCTAGAGTTGGAAGAACCAGGCTGAAAGTGTGCTAGAATTGCTGGAAACTGGTTAAGACTATCCTATGTTTGCAAGAGCCAGGTTAAGAATATGCTAATGTTGCTATAATTAGGTTGAGAGTGTGCTAGAGTTCCTAGAACCAGGTTAACAGTATGCTAGTATTACAAACAAAAGAAATAAGAGTATGCTACAGTTCCTTGAACCTGGTTAATTGTATGCTAGAGTTGGAAGAACCAGGTTAAGAGTGTACTAGAAGTGCTAAAGTACAGTAGAACATGGTTAAGACTATCCTATGTTGACCAGGATGGCGCCGGTGAGGTCGGCTGCCGTCACGACTGCTCCGACCACCTTTTCCTTGTGTTTGTTTTTTAAGTTAGTTATCATAAGCATTTCACTGCATATCGTACTGTGTATGACTGTGTATGTGACGACAATTTTTTTTTATTTTTTTTATTTGTTTGCAAGAACCAGGTTGAGAGTATGCTAGAGTTACTAGAATCAGGTTAAGATTATGCTAAGGTTGCTAGAGTGAGGCTGTGAATAAGCTAAGGTTGCTAGAACCGGGTCGAGGGTATGCTACAGTTACAAAAACAAGTAAAGAGTATGCTGCATTTGCTTGAACCAGGTTAGTTGTATGCTAGAGTTGCAAGAACTAGGTTGAGAGTGTGCTAGAATTGCTAGAACTAGGATGTGAGCAACTTAAACTTGCTAGAACCAGTTTGCTTCTCGGATCGTGGCATTTCTGGTAGATGTCCCATCACGGATTGTATCTCATCACCTAAAACTGAACCCCAGAGAAACAGAGCTGATCAGTATATTCCTAAAACCATGCTGTGATATGGGATGATGTGATATAGCGAATTCACTGATCATTCTGTTTAAAAATGCATGTTTGTGAGGGATTCAGTTACCAGGTATGATTCTCATAACATGTTGGTCATTTATTCAACTCTTTCTCTTAAAAGGGCCCAGTACCTAACTGATAAATACCTAAATGCCTACTGTAACTGATATTTCAGTCCTTTCTCATTTTGAAATTTGACTTCTGTAGCGCAAACCAGCTGATCCTTCTTGATGTACCAGATACAGAATGCAGAAGCACTTCTTGTCTTGTGATTTTCCTCGAGATCAATCATGTCACTCCTTCCCTTCAATAGTTTTATGATCATAACCAATTTTAGTCATCAACCGACAGATCGTAGTCCAGATGTAATATGTGCGAATCTAAACATGAACCTGTGCAGATTCTGTAGAGGATCTTCTGTTGCGTCTTATCAAATCTCTTACATGCAAAATGCTTTTACATGAGCTGTTTAGCTGAAGGCCCCTCGTTGCACCCTTGTGATTATTTGAACCTTTTGTACTCTTTTAAAAATGATTTTCAGTCTTTGCAAAAATAATCCATGCTTATACACAAACATACTCACTCATTTGAGGATTTAAAGTTAAGACAAGCATTGAGACTCCTTTGTGTTTCTAGGAAACATATACAAAATATGCTTTACTCCAATCTGTAAAAGGGTGACGGTGTAAAGAAACAGACACTATAAGTGCTACCATTCTTTTTAATACATTTGACAAAAAAAAATGGTTCTGCTTTTATGATTAATGACTTGGCATATGCAAATCAGGTGGTGGTGTTCTTAATGTTGGATCTCAGCAGATGTTTCTTACCCTGCCTCACACCCATATCCTGTCGCCTGCACAATGGCACTTGTACAAAAGGACAGGAAGTGTCAGTCTCTCATAACCATCCAATCAAAGCCATCATTATTCCCCTGTGGATCCCTCCCACAGGAAGTGGCATCTGCAGTGTTCAGCAGCTGTGCATGCGTTAGGGTTATTATGGAGTGCTTTTAGATTTTTTCGTCACTCATACACACTGCTGGGCCATTGTGCTCATGCTGAATGGAGATCCCCTGCTGAGCTAGAGCTCCTTTTTTTAATGGTTCCGCCACAAGTGAGGATCACATCTGGGGAAGGATCGAGACTGAATGAAAGTTTAGTTTAGTCTGAGGTTAAGGTCACTGCAAGGCTTTTGTAATATCCGTTGTTAAGATAGAGTAGAGATTAGGCATAGGTTAAGGATTCCAAGGCAGGGTGGCTTACATGCAGGTGTCGACTTAACACAGATCTATGTCCATGACAAAGCCTAATTTAGGATAATTGCAAATTTACTTAATTTTTCACATTGCCTCAACCTTTACCCTGAACATGAATGCTGACATTAGCCTTGAATTAATCCCAATCTAAATGTATTACCCTTAAACTAGGCATAATGCACATTTTAAAGGATTACGCCGCAGGTCTTTTTGTGTTTTTTCTTTGTACAGGAAATAGGATGAAATTCTTGTCCGTGGAAAGCACACACACACACACACACACACACATACAGAGAGAGGAACCAATGCTCATACTCAAGTGCTAAGCATAAAATGCTAATGGTCTAGTACTGATATTATGTGACATAAATATTGATTTCTTCATATTAAATTAAATTAAATTATGTAAAATACATTAAAGAAATGTAAACAAATACTGCAACAGATTGCAAAGTGCCTAAAAATGCAATAATGTTTGGTTGTTTATGTAACAGCAGCAACCTCATTTCCCCTCTCGTCTGTTCCAACCACTCAGCATTCAGCATCATCAGTAAAACTAATCACCGGCCTGATCATCTGTCATCATCTGCACCTGTTTCTCACTGGTTCATGCATTAAGTTAGATGGGTTTTTTAATGCTTTAATGATTCATAGGTCACTGTGTGGCTTAACAAACAAAAAACATTCATCTGAAACTGCCTACGTACAGGGACTGGAGTGAAATTAGAGACATTAAAGCCTTCAGGAAGCCTGAAGAACTATTCCTCCAAGACTACATTAAAAATACAAGTCTGGCTCTTTGGAAGCAAAGATTTAGAGATATAATTTGCAATAAAAAAACAAAAAAACAAATTGAATCAAAATAGAAATTTAAATTACATAGGAACCAAATTTATAAAATGAAAGAGTAAACTGTGATGTAAAAAAAAAAAAATGTAGAAATGTGAAAATATAATGTGGGTATGGCAGCAGCAGAATAATTGGAAACAGACAGTACGAAACCAGAATAGCAGCATAATGATAAGACAAAGAGTGTGATTATGATTGTTTATGGTCTAAAGTGCAAGATAGTCTTAATCTTATGTGCAAATGAGCAGTGTGCAAACAAGAAATGTGCAGCTAGTGAGAAATGTGCTACATCACAAAATACAAAAACCATGAAGTGCATTAAATACAAGTCATTTAATAAAACATCTTAAACAGTATGTTGTTCTTGACAATCAAGCCACTTACTTATAGCTGTACAGATGAATGTTTCTAATGTAAAAAAAAACAAAAAATCACCCGCTCTTCTGTATTCCTGCTAGATCTAGTCGGCTAATGCATTTCATTTCAAATCATCTAATAGCTTTTGGCAAAGCATGGAACAATAATCAGAGCTGAATAAAGTGCCATCTTCTAGAGAAAGTAAAAATAAGTAGATTACTCTGATCTGTATCGGCATTACCAAAACATAGGTTGAAAAAATCATGAAGTATTCCTGCCATTATCTTAAGCTTAACTCCAACCATAACTCTGAATTACTTGCTTATTAATCTTTAGACTTAACATGATCTTCATTCAAGATTTATTTTGTAGTTGAATGCTGAATTGCCTTTTTTTCACCAACAGTCTATTACCCAGACAACGCCAAAAAACTACTAACTACTTTAGCATGTGCGTCATCTCTACCTAAAGAGTGTGACGCAGCAGCAATTTAGTCCTTTATTAGTCTCTCCCGCTCTCTTACCTCCTCATCTGTACAGTTTGCTAAAGCTTTGCTTAAAACTTACTTCCTCTAGATGTCCGTACAGCCGAGTCACTGGCAATCTTTAAACGAGGACTAAAGACCTATGTGTTCCTTTGATATTTGGGTTAAACCTCCCCAAAGCCCACCAAAAAAATGTAACGTACCTAGTTAGTAACCTAGTAACCCAGTGTAAGGCTCTATGCAAACTTCAAAGCATTTTTGTAAGTCGCTTCGGATAAGAGCGTCTACCAAATGCCTTAATGTTAATGTTAATGTAAATGCTAAAACAGATCCAGTTCCAAAACTGCAACTTTGACCTTAACGCCACCATCAATGGCATCATGCTTGTCATCTTGTAGATCATTAATTAGCCACGCTGTGGCTCTGCCTCTACATAACTTTTCCAACCTTTTCTCAAAAGACGCTTTTGTTTTTATGAGATTACCGCCAAACCTGACCATTATCCCTTAAGCCCAATGAGATTGTTTCATTTTTCCTTCTCCTAGTAAAACCCAATATAATCACACAAGCAATACGTCACTGTGGCAGAAAACCACCAGCACTTCACTGGAATAATGTACTACAGCACTGACCGGCAGTTTAACACCAGAATCATTAAACACATCACAAATATTTCAATATGAACATAACTGATGTGTTTTATGCCGGGATTTTCCTTCAACGTACAGCTTTATGACTAAGCCCTAACCCTGCTTATTCATTGTTTTTAAAACAACCAAATGATTTAAACCCTTGACATTATGATTTGTAAATCTATTGCTGTTTCATTGTGGTGTCCAAATGATCCAAATGCTGAGTCACTGTGAAAAATGTGAAGGAAGCAAAGAGCAAATTAACTCTGAATACGTTTCCATCAAAGCAGAACCCTGAATCTTTTGATTATAGTCCATAACACTCTCAGCTAACGAGTAACAAGAACCATATTTCTGATACACTCTTCATCGTCGTTCGTCTTCCACCTTCAATACTCAGCGCTTCCTGAAATCATATTTAATTTCCTCGCAGTTAATATTGTAGCATTTGATTTAATGTTTTATCTTGAATGTTTGATTAGGCAACACACACACACACACACACTCTCTTTCTCTTATCAGTGTGTTGCAGACGTCTGTAGGCTGATAATTAACTCAACACGTTGACACAGGTGAGCAGCACTGAAAACTGAAGCGCACACACACACACACACACTGGGAGATGAGTGGCAGTTCTGTTTGCTGAAGTTGTTCTTCTCTGTGAATCTTATCTTAACTAGTCAAAGTTCTTAATGCTGCCTTTGTCTTTCTCCCTGTATGTCTGACTGTGATGCATGTTTAACCGAATCCAAGAAAATCATTGATAAATTTTACTTTATCTAATCGGATATTACTTTTAATATTATTTGCATCACTGAAATATAACATACCGTCAATCACTTGCTTATAAAATTAGAAAATTGACAACATTTTTGTGTGGGGTTTTTTTTGGGGGGGGGGGGGGGGGGTTCTCCCCGCCCACAAAAAAAACCCCCACATTAACCACAGGAAA
>JAQMYK010000005.1:3414927-3433058 GCA_030014345.1 Clarias buthupogon
ATAGATAGATAGATAGATAGATAGATAGATAGATAGATAGATAGATAGATAGATAGATAGATAGATAGATAGATCAACATTTCACATGTTTCAGGTCATTAAAAGTCTCTTACATAAAAACTGCATCCACATTTACATTTATGGCATTTGGCAGACACCCTTAGTGACTTTTCTATTTCATTATACCATTGAGCAGTTGAGGGTTAAGGGCCTTGCTTAGGGGACAGCTTTGCTGGCAACTTTGTGGTGTTATCTACATGTGTTTTGACATTATCTAACACCCAAAAAGCATCCATTAGCATAGATAGATAGATAGATAGATAGATAGATAGAATGCAGAAGACTCAGACATGCATGTCAGTCCCAGTCTGAGTAACTGTCCAGGCCTTGGGTCATCATTTAACTAGAAAACACATCAGCAACAGCAGCAGAAACATATCCAGCTGTGCTTGTTCTTCCTAGCTGACATT
The DNA here is from genome assembly GCA_030014345.1 of Clarias buthupogon. Lineage (NCBI taxonomy): Eukaryota > Metazoa > Chordata > Actinopteri > Siluriformes > Clariidae > Clarias > Clarias buthupogon. Next base: position 3,415,398 of record JAQMYK010000005.1, read on the forward strand.
GAGCTGTTTGGGTTCACTGCCCTCAAATCAGCTCTAGAATTCATCACACAGATTATTTTAGGCAATTTTTTTTTTTAGGAGTTTAATAAATCTGTGTTCCGTCCAGAAGGCTTTCCTCATTCCACTACAGGGCTTCTGATTGACACCTGGAGTCAGCCAATCAGGTGTTAAAGGGACACATCTATTTGCATGAATCATGTAGATTGGATGAGAGTTTGTTTATTTTTGATGAGTGGGCGGGGCTACACAGGGACACTCTGTATATAAGGCGGTGAGACGCGCTGGAGCTGAGAGTGGAACGCGCTGGAGCTGCTGTTGGTGCGCTTTTGGATATCGCCGTCTGGTCGAACACGCCGCTTGGATTTACGCAAAAGAGAAAGATGAAGGCCATCAGTCCTGTTCGCTCGGTGAGGAGCTGCTACGAGGCTGTGTGCTGTATTTCGGAGCAGAGTTTGTCCATCGGCAGGAGCCGGAGTCCGAGCGAGGAGCCGGTCGGCGCGCTGAACGACATGAACGACTGTTACTCCAGGCTGAAGGAGCTGGTCCCGAGCATCCCGCAGAACAAATCCGTCAGCCAGATGGAGATCTTGCAGCACGTCATTGATTACATCTTCGATCTCCAGATCGCGCTGGAAAGCCCTTCAGGAGCTCCGGACATGCTCAAGGCACTGAAGGTGAGTCTTCCATCCTACATCCTCCGTGGACCTGCTGACGTGCATCTTGTGCATTGTGGTGATTATGCAACTAAATTAAACTCTCTCTCTCTCTCTCTCTCTTTTTGATTTTCTGCAGACCTCAGAGATCACGCACAGTCTGGCCAAAGAAAGTGATGGAGCTCTGTGCCATTAGAAAAGCGCGCGCCAGGAGGTGTTCCATAATGGGTAGGTTGAACTTTCTGAACCTGGATGCTCTCACACACTTGTGTTTTCGATAATGTATGTGTTTGGAATGGATTTACTTGGATGGCGAGTGAAATATGGACAATATAAAGAGTTTGGAAAGTTCATATTTATCACATTTCTCTTAGACTTAAATACCAGTCTTTTTTTTTTTTTTTTGGTAAGTTTACATTTCAGCTGAACAACATGACAACATATTAAATTTTTTTTAATGAGTCATAAATATAAACTGTTTTTGTTTTTTGAGAAATCTTCTTAAACATCCCACATTCTTCCTGTTAGTCATCAAGACAGTCATCATAAAGTTCATCTCTATCTTTAGCACTTTTTTTTTTTTTTTTGGTCAATGACCTCACTACTTGCTCATTTGTTCAGAAATAAGATGTGTGAAAATTACTGCTTTGCTACCGTAAAGACATGGACATGATCACACAAGAGAGCAGAAAGATTCCAACTCTTATCAGCTTGGGTTAATGAAAGTTTACCAGCCGGCGCCAGACTGTCTGCAGTTTGAATGGTGTGTGTGTGTGTGTGTGAGGGAGTGAGATTAAGGGGGAGGAGAGGAGAGAAAGGGAGAGCGCTGACTTCACTTTTCTCTTTCCCATCTATGTTGCAGGTGCAGGATAGAAACTTCTCCACTCATGGACAAGAAAGAGGGAGTGAAGGGGCTGAACGAACACACACACACAGACACAAGGAGTGCGGGCTATTCAGAGTGTGGGAAAAGAACCTGCACCCCACTTGAACCATGCAGTCTTTGGTCACTGGACACTTGAACACACCAAAGCTGGAGATTTCTGAAGTTAGGATGGAAAGCGCTCTTATTTTTCTTTTTTCTTTTTTAATACAATCTTTTTTTTTTTGTTTTGTTTTTGTGATGCTACAATCAGGCATTGTGTATTGCTGACTGGGAACATTCCAAGCTATTAGGATGACACACACTTAACATTCCCGAGTTATTCTGATTTTCTCTTTGTCTCTCCAGAAAGAACACTGCAGTGTTTTACAGTAGTTTCCAATCGATTTGGTTAGAGGTCAAATTATCTTTATTTTAATTCCATGTAAATATTCTTTTCTTTTTTTTTTTTTTTCCCCCCCTTTTTTTTGAGTTGGGTGTATATGGATGATAGACAGATTATAATGTGAACTCTATAAATATAGAGTGAATTGTAAATGTTTGTGGGGATTCTACATTTCTGCAAACGGTATATATGTATCTGCTGAGTTTTATAAACTCTGTTTTGTTTTTTTGGGTTTTGTTTTTTTGTATACATTCACCTTTTTTTGCATAATGAAATAAATCACTTGGAGAAAACGAGGCTTTGTGTGCATGTCTGTTATTATCTGAGACGATGCTAAAGCTCGGGCTGCTATTGAGACACACAGCTGGTCATTGGGAAGCTTGTTCTTTACCAATGAATGAGAATAATGCATTACTGCGGTGACTGACACGGCTGTGGGGACACATTTAGCTCGCTTTAAAATAGCTAAATCTCACTGGGCTAACTCTTATGCAAGTGTTCACATGATGTTTGTATCAGTTTACTTTGATAAGCTGTGCCAGATGTGTTTTCTTTTAATCTAAATGGAGCTGAATAGATGAGGTCCTTATTCAAGGAACCAAAAGTGGTTGCTTGGCACTGCTAGGATTTAAGCTTGCATTCTAGACCTGAGCCCTAAACGCTGATTTTTCTGAACATCATGGACTCAAGAATTCAAGATGGCTTCCTTGTCTTGGTCAAAAAAAATGGTGCATCATTTTAAAACCCACATCTAGTGCACTTAAGCCCACAATTAGCACACCGTCCACAGAAGGCCATCGACTTGAGTCGACATTCAAACTAAATATTGTTTGTTTTTGGTTTCAAGATGTCTAATTATTCATGTTCATAACATTCATAGTATTTGACTAAATACAGACACGACAACCATTTAAAAATAGCCACACACACACTAGATAGCCTTAACCAGGAAGACTCTAGGAACTCTACAGGAGTGATCAAATGAGATGTTGTGATGTAGCACCATCTAGTGGTCGGTTAATGAAACAGCACCCTGTGTATTTGTTCCTGTCCTTGTTGTACAGTAAATAAACAGATCACCCATGACATTATGACCGGTGACAGGTAAAGTGAACAACATTGATCACCAATTATACACCAGCAAAGGCTCACCCATGCCTGTAGAGAAAAAAAGGCCCACCCATCCTGTCCGATCCTAAAGAAAAGCAAATGCAGCACAAATCAATAGTCAATCCTGGCAATGATAGAAAGGCACCAGAACACCCAGTGCACCACAATACGCCACGCACAGGAGCCCAGCATCCAAAGTTTCCGCCGCTAATGTCCTGGTGCCAGAGACCACGGCACCCCCCCCGACCCCCCACCCCAAGTTTTCCCTTATGTTCTCCAGTGGCTCAAGGAAACCCAAAATCTAGATGTTTTAAATGTTAAAATTTTTAGTATTATCGCTGATCTGACTTTTACTTTATATTACAGCTGTTTGTACTGCCCCGTTTTCTAGTGCTTCCTGAAATCTACTAAATAAGAAAGCCGCAGGAAAGGGAAAAGGAACCACACTGAGTAAAGTTTCACATTCAAAAGTTTCACATTTCCAACCATAACCACAACAATAAACCAGTAATAGTAATCTACTTAACAGTAAATGAGTCAATAAAATTATATTAATTGACTGAATAAGGGCCACAGCAGAAACCAATCACTTCCATATTGAATCCAATATTTTGGAGCGAACACGTAATACAGTATGTTTCAAACTGCCACAGATTTATTTATTGTTTTTAAAGCTTGCAACACTTATTGGTCTGATCTCAAACTCAAAGAAAAGCAAATCACTAGAAAAAAGTCAATCCTTGCCATGATACAGAGGCATCAGTTCACGCAGTGCACCACACCCTGACATGCACATGCAACAGACGAAGTGCCCAAAGCTGCCATCCTGGCCTCCAAATTCTCCAGATCCCAATCCGATTGAGCATCCATCCAGTACACCAGACTAACTGATCCAATCCATGGAGGCCCCACCTTGCAACCCACAACATCCAAAGGTTCCTGTCCTGGTGCCAGACACCACAGCATCCCCTACGGTTTTTCCAATGAAACCCAAGACTTAGGTGTTTTTAATGTTAAGAATTTTTTATGTTATGGCTGATCAGTGTTTCACTTTATATTGCAGCTGTTTTTACTGCCCCTTTATCTAGAAAACCGCAGGAAAGGGAAAAGGAACCACATTGAGTAAAGTTTCACATTCGAAAGTTGCACATTTCCAACCCTAACCACAACAATAAACCAGTAATATTTATCTACTTGACAGTAAATGAGTCAATAAAATAATTTTAATTAACTGAATAAGGGCCACCGCAGAAACCAATAACTTCCACATTAAATAAAATATTCAGAGGCGAACAAATAAAACAGGATATTCTAAACTGACTTTTACCAACGCTTGCCACAGTTATTCACAGTTAGCACTGTCGCCTTGCACCTCCAGGGTCCTGGGTTTCCTCCTGGGTACTCCAGTTTCCTCCCACACTGCAAAATCATACAGATTAGGCTAATTGGAGTTCCAAAATTGCCCATAGTGTGTGAATGAGCATGTGAGTGTGTGTTTATGTGTGTGTGGCAGACGAAGAACTGGCACCCTGTCCAAGGTGTACCCCACCTCGTGCCCCAAATCTCCTGGGATAGGCTCCAGGCCTCCCGGCGACCCTGTATACAGCATAAAGCGGTACAGACGATGAGTGAGTGAGTGAGCTTGTCACGAAGGTTCACTAGTTGAAACAAGAGGTGTGCTTCATGACCTGGATGCTTTGGGACGCAACAAAATAAGTCACATGATCAAGAGTGTTTTTACTTACATGATGTAAAATCTTGTGGGACCATGAAAGATATAGGTATAAAAGGTCTGTGTGATGCATTTGTACCACCTTTATACACTGCTGGGAGTGGTTTTAAAGATGTTTTTGTTCATTTATCCATCCATTTTCTATACAGCTTATCTTGTGTAGGGTTGAGGGGGGCCTGTGCCAGGGAAATTACAAGCCTGGGAAATTACAAGCCTGGGTTACAAGCCTGGGTTACGCTGGGGTTACCAACCCATCACTGGACAAATACACACACGATCAAACACCAAATCATATATCATGAACGTTTACGTGTTTCCAAGAACACAGCTACATGGGTTTGGTCAATGCCCAAGTCTGAAGCATGAAAGAGATACAGGTAGTGTCATTGATAAACAAACCTATTTTTTATTTGTGGCACAATCATACCCATTTCTTGATTAACTCTATAAACACTTAAAGCACCAAAGTAAATCCCTGGTAGCATCATGGTTTCCATAACACGACAGGGCTGTTTTTATATTCAATGAAATAATCAATGAAAAAGTCAAAAGACTGCAATTACTGTTATTCTTCAGTAGAGGGCGCCAGATCTCACTATTTAATATATTCAGTTAAGTACAGTCTATTTTTGCATTCCTGTGCTTGTAAATGTACAAGAGTATAGTAAATAATTGGTTCATTCATTTTTCACAACACTTTTGGGAGGAGGGGGATACAAATGGAATACAGTGCATGTCTTTGAACTGTAGGATGAAACTGTAGTACCTGGAGGAAACCCACAAAGCATGGGGAGATCTGGATGCAAGTTTTGTACCCCTAACCGAAGGTAACACTGCTGACCCCTGTGCCAATGTGCTCTCTACAATTTGTCAAAATCTCACAAGGTTTTTTGCCATTCATATACACTCACTGGCCATTTCATTAGGTACACTGCTATTATTGAAGTTGGACCCATGGCAATGTTTTTCCATTATTCTTGGGGTGAGCACATGCAAATTGTAGCCTCAGGTTCCTGGGCTGCTTTTAGAGATTTTTAGTATTGATAGTAACTCAATACTAAATCTACTGGACTACTGGAGGTCATAGGTTTAAACCCCAGCACTGAAGCTGCCACTGTTGAGCCCTTGAGCAAGGCCCTTATCCCTTAACTGTTTAGATGGGATCAACGTAAGTTGCTCTGGATAAGCGTGCCTGCCGAATCCCGAAAATGTAAATGTAAATTATTTATTACTACTGCACATCTAGCCACAGTAGATGAGGCTTATTTTAGTATAAAGTTATGTATGTGATGAGGTGTAACAGCAGCTTACTCTAGTTTTCCCCATCGGTTCATAGACATGCAGTGTAGCCTGACTGCAGTTTTCAGTGTAGTGAATGATTGACTGTGTGAGTGTGTGTATACCTGTGGGAAGCCAGAGGTTAGGACCTCAGTAATTCTTCGTCCACTATAGCAGTGATCAGTGATGTGACATGGGTCATTGCGACTAACTATGGCTTAGCTACGTTGGCTTGAATGGCTGGATGAACATCTGGAAGTTAGATGATCTATTTACTTCTGTGAATGCAAGAGGAAAACAGTATGAAGGGAAACTGTGGGGGATCTGTTTATCATATAATAAGAGTATAGAAAAAAATGTATAAATCATCACCAGAAGGAGGTGCTGTCTTACAACACTCCAAGATCAAGGATGATTTGAAGGTCAAAATCCATCCGCTGCAGTGAGTCTAGGGACCAAAACTGGCCATGCTCTCTGTTCCATGTCAATCACAGCAGCATTGGTCATCCATGGATGTCTGTGAGCTGATTAATATAGAAGAGGATGGATAAAACAATTTTTTACAAAGCATTCAAAATAATGGGGTTCGTGGCTTTACAAGTCATAGAGGAACCATGGGTTAGGCTACACCCTTCCTGGTTGGAAGCTGATAAGGAAGAGTTAGTGAGAAAATGATGCAAAATATTACACGTTCTTTAAAGATCCATTATGTAACAAGTGAAATTTTCAGTTATTTGCATACAGATCTTATTCACCATTTGGGAAATATATTGAGAAATATTCCACAAATTGTAAAGAAAAGTTTCTCAAGGTGTGCTTTAGGAGGACAATTGAGTTAACGTCTCTTATTGAGTTAACATCTCTTATTGAAATCTGTCAGTGTTATGGTACGGCTGAATGCTGAAGAGCTACAACACCCATCAGCCCCTGAACAAAATAATGTTCTGGCCACATGTTCGCGCTTCCCTTTTATCTGTCTCTTGCTTTCATAGCACCGTTATTTAAGGCTTTCTATCAAGCTGTCAAGCTGTCTGTTGTTTGATGTTGTGTGTGCTGTATTCTGGCTTAAAGTCTTTATACTGCTTGCCTCGTAACCATAGAATTAAGGAAAGTAAACAACTAAGGAGATTGCTGAAATGACTGAAATCAGGTTAAGAACTGTCCAATATATTATTAAAACCTGGGACAGTGCTGAAAAAAAACAAAACAATGAATGTCTGTAATTAGAGAGGATTTAAACAATTGGCAAAGTTGCATTGTAAAAAATCGACAGTAGAAATCGCAGCTATGTTTAATGTAGTGATGGGAAAAGGTCATGTGACCTGATGAGTCCAGACTGAGCCTATTCCAGAGTGATGGGCGTGTCAGGGTAAGAAGGGAAGCGCATGAAGCGATGCTCCATCATACAAGCCACTGTACAAGCCTCTGGAGACAGTGTTATGATCTGGGGTTCTTCAGTTGCTCAGGTCTAGACTCAATAACGTTATGGAGCAATAAAATATTAATGAATATTTAATAAGTCATGAATATATTGAATGTCCAGGTTATCACATCGATGGAGTTTTTCTTACCTGATGGCACGGCCATGTTCCAGGACACAGGAGAGTGTGCTGTAATCAAAAAGGCAAACGAAATGTGTGTAAAACTTTTTTCACACAGTAAATTGTTTGCACTTGCATCTGATTCCTATTACCAATTCCTGGCAGTTAACAGTATTTTATTAACGATCATCAGGATAACTGCAATGTAATTCTGGAATAAATACGAGGATTGTAAAAATAAATTTGCAGAAAAGCACACAAAGTTTTGAACAAAAACAGGAAGTTCTGCACCATCTGTGCAAGAAACTGCTGCTGAAGGTGCAGGACATGAACTCACTTATATTTTTCATTTAAGAGGGTTTACTGTACATAATACTCCTTTTATGCTTTTCATGAGAATTCATGTGAGTTTAATATGCAGATCAAGAGAGCCAAAACATGTACGGTGGCGTAGTGGTTAACACAGTCGGCTTGCACCTTCAGGATCGAAGGTTTGATTTCTGCCTTGGGGGCCTGTGTGCATGGATTTTGCATGTTCTCCCCCGTGCTCGGTGAGTTTGCCGGTTGAGCATGCAGGTTAGGTTAATTGGCGTTCCCAAATTGCCTGTTGTGTGTATGTGTGTGGACTGCAATGGATTGGCACCCTATCCAGGTTGTACCCTGCCTCGTGCCCTTTAGGGATCTACCTGGGATAGGCTCCAGGCTCCCTGTGACCCTGTAAGATAAAGCGGTATAGATGATTGAGTGCGTGAGTGAGTGAGCGAGTAATAAAATGCATTTTTGATATAAGCCATGATAGTAATCAGGCAAGTTCATTTAACAGGTAAAACACTGGCATTTTCGTGACAGAGAAACAGTAGGGTGTGTTTTATGCACATTAAGGCAAATGGCAGGGTGGGAACTGCAGGAGTTATCTGTGACACTGGGAGGCCCGACACACTCTTTGTGTTTAGGTGAGATAAGAAAATGTTCAGTGTGCATCGCCTTCTCTTCCTTGAAAAGAGGACATGAGCCTGGCAGACATACAGCGTATAGTCTGATAAACTGAGAACCTTGAATTAAGAGGTCTAAATGAAGCTTTGTGGATAAAAGTAACGCATGAGCATGTTATGCAGATATTTTAAATTAACTATTTCAATATGGTAACCCACAGCCTTAACTGTTTGAGCCACCACTGCCCTATAATAATAATAATAATAATAATAATAATAATAATAATAATAAAAAAATAATAAAAATAATAATATTAGCAACAACAAAAACAACAATATGATGAGGGTATGAAGACTTGTGTCTAAACCTTACCTAGATCAGATGACGGACGACATTTAGCAGCCAGTAAATATTTTCTTAGTGAAGATTATACTACAGTAAATTCCAGTCCACTAGTTAGTCACGCAACATTCCAAGAATGCTTTTACTCTCTGAGCATATTATTAGGAACTCATTTATGCAATTATGTAATCAGACAACTGTGCCAGCAGTGCAATGCATAAAATGATGCATATGCAGGCAAAAGCAGTGGAAAAGTAGAAAAAAATGTAGCCTGATCTGATTAATCTCAATTTCTCAATTTCAGGTTAGAATTTGTACCAGTAGCATGAATCCATGAGTTGAGTTAACTAGCCACGCTGGTGGAGGTGTTGTAATAGTGTGGGGAATGTTTTCTTGGCACACAGTTTAACCATGTTATTACCAATTCATCATCACTTGAATGCCACAGTAATTCTTTCAAAGACATAATTGTATAAATTTAAATCTTGATCCTTAATTGATTTGGAGTCTAGCTTAGAACTTGCATGTCTATGCCTGTGCGTGCATGCACATGTGTGTGTTAGAGAATGCGTGACAAGTTAAAACAAGTGGATAAACCCAGAGGCCACAAACTGTAGTAGGGCATCATTTTTAGCTCAGAAAACAAAACATTATGAATGATGAATGCTTTATTTGTCACACATACAATACTTTACAGCACAGTGAAAATCTTTTCTTTACATTTCACAGCGTTTGAGGTTAAATTTGACAGGATCAGCCATGATGTGAGTCCACTGGAGCAGAGAGGGGTGAGAGCCTTGCTCAAAGGCCCAACAGTTGCAGCTTGGTGAGGACATTTGGATCAGTAATGCAGAGCTTTAACTGTTTGCTAATTTGAATAGATAAAAAGATTTTTTCACCTGTCAGGGGTCCAAACCCTCTTCACACTTATAACTAGTCTCACTTTGTATAAAAAAAAAATAACTGTAAAAAAAACAAATAATACACTCTAAGGTATATAACTGAGTAATAACATAAGGGGTGAACTCGCTCTGGAAATTCTCTAAACCACATTTTAGTTTGTTATTAAGAATGAAATGATGTGTCTTTTCACACCCAAAGAAAAAACATATCCTATTTGAACCCGGGTACCTACGTAGGTCAGTAGTTGACAGATCTCGTAGTGCTTGCATATTCCTTCTGAAGACCTTATAAGATCTTTTGAGCTAACATAAAGATCACATGAAGGAATTGAAAGAGAAAAAAAACTAGCATATAAAAGGAATTTTACAGAGAGCATGGTTTCAGGAGCTTTTTAACTTGTGAGAGTGAGGTCTCGTGTCAGTACCCCTACAATAGATTATTGTGTGGAATGTTTTATATATATATATATATATATATATATATATATATATAAACGACTTCACAGGGATAGGAAGGATGCTGCGAGAGTTTTGACCTTGTGGGAACAATAGGCTGGTTCAATTTTAGCTATTAAAATAAATAAATGCATAAATAAGGTTTCCTTTGGGTTAATGATTAGATTTGAATAGATTAGGTAGAATAGATTTAGATTTACGTGTAGCATATCATTAATTATTTGTAAGTGTTTGTTGTATGTCCACACGTAAGCATGTGTGTGTGTCTGTGTGTGTGTGTGTGTGTGTGTGTGTGCAGGTCCTACAGCTGTCTGTTGAGGAGCCCAAGAGGATTCCTAAGATCCCTGATAAGATAGCCATGTCGACATGATAAGCATTCCTGAAGTTTTTTCCTTTCTTTCTTTTTTTATAAAAATAATTCATTAATTCCACACAAATGTACTCTAATATGCAAACTACTCTAGGATTATGTGTTTTGCACAGTTTGCAATATTGTAGCATTGATATAGGATATGACTTTGATGTAGTAAGAGGTGGAAAGAAACATCCCGATCGAATATGTACTCGGGTTCCATTTATATAATATGATAAAAAATAATAATACAAGACTGTAAGATAATACAGTGAAAAACAGGCTTACACATAAAAATAAATACTGTGATTTTATTTACTGCTTTCACACTAGATAGTTTTTGTCCATAAGCAAATTTGCAATTTGAAACTGTCGTTTCTTGAAGATGCGACATATGCTGTGTCAGAATTTTTGAAAACTGACAAGGAAAAGCCATCCTCTTAATGCAATAAGGATGGTTTCCTCAACTTCGAGGTCAGTGTGTCATGTCAGGATGTGTGTTCTCTTGCACTGACGACTGTAAACAAAATCTTCAAAAGTTCACTGTTTTACATGAGGTTGTAGTAGTAGCGGTAACTTTTGATCATTTAACATAGATACATCTTTAACACTAGACATGACAAAAATAAGAGAACATGTCATTTAAGCTTAAGTTCTGCTAACGTATTGAAAATTAAATAATATAATTATTCTTTATAGAATATTTCTAGCCCTAATCCACATCCAAATGCTTACCTACTAAGGTTCGATTTATATAGAATGATAAGCAATAAACTTAAGATAAGATCTAAGATAATACACCTAGTCATTAGTAAGGTGTGAATTTTATGTATATCACACTGATATACAATTTCTTTCCTTGAATATGCTGTGTCTCGTCAACATGGCCGCTCACACATTTGATCGTAAATAAAATCTTCAAACGTTCACTGCTTTACATGAGGTTGTAGTAGTAGGGTTAACTTTATATAATTTACATAGATATGGTCAGTTAAATCTTTAAAACTGACTGCTGTTTTCGAAAGTAAACGCTAAAATCATAAACTTGTAATAATAATAGTGGTAGCTGACTAGCTTGTTGGTAACAAAGCACACGCTTTTATGAAAATTTCCACTACGTCCTAGTAGAGATTACTTTCTGGTTCAGACTTTTCAGGTTGAGACGTTACACACTACTAATTTAATAAATCCGAATCATGAATTTTGTTGGAGATAAAGACTTATATGGTAATACACAGACATGACAAAAATAAGAGATCATGTAATTTCAGCTTAGTTTCTGCTAACTTTTTGAAAATTGAAGAATGTAATCTCTTCATCGTATTTCTAGCTTTAATCCACATGCTTGGGAAATATTTACATATTAAATGCAATGATTGTTGTTAGCTTTTACATTAAAACAACTCTTTAGTTAAAGATGTTCTTTGTTCCTGTTTGATGAAGAGGGGAGAAAATGTGCACTGGCCCTTTAAGACAGAGCCTGGCGCGGCTTTTCCAACTGCTTTATGCTAATTTATGCGTTGGCGCGCGGACCGCAGCGTGCCGTCGACCAATCAGGGCGCGACTCAAACCGCGGGAGATCCGAATTTCGCGGGACGTAATTTGGCGCTAAAAACTGCGCTCGGTGTCAAAGAGGGAGAGCGAGAGAGGGAGAAAGAGATCAGTGTCGCCTCTGCTGGAGTCCCGAGCTCAGCGCTACCGAGTACGACAACCCGGGGGGAAACTAAAACACAAACCGGAATCTAAAGCTTTAATCGCGTTTTTTTGTTGTTGTTGGAGAAAATCAGCGAAATCTGTGCGTTTAACGGACAGAACGGTTTGAATGAAACGTGCATTTGAGATGAATCTCAGTGTTTAAGCTTAAATCCTCCGCTGGAACAAAGGACACAGGGCGAGAAAACACCCTGCTGATTGTGTGTTTAAACATTCCTGACTTTCTGTTTTATTGAAGAAGGGAAAAAAAAACAGACACACACACACACATCTGCTGAACTCGCACAGAAGCAAAGCAAAGCGGCTGCACACACTGAGGATTTCTACGGTTTGCAGAAAGAGATTTGCTGCAGTTTGTGTCGGTGATCGGTGTGTGTGTGTGTGTGTGTTGAGGATGATCAGGACCCCCAGACGCGTGTCTCCGGCCTCAGCCCGGGCCCCAGGCGTTCTGTCCCACCCGCAGAAGAAGCTCCTCTCCGGAGTCAGAGCTGACCTGCTGAGCCCGGGACTCGCCAGTCCGCCCGTGAGCTCGGTGCCGCTCGGATACTTCACACAGCTCGGGAACACACCGGCGACCGAGCGCAGAGGCGCAGACTGCCTGTACGCCACCCCGCACAGAGCGCGAGCGCAGCAGCAGCAGCAGCATGGCCGCCAGACCTCCACCCGGCTCCCGGTAAGACCCGCTTTCACTTTCTCACACAGCCTGGGCTTCGGTACGTGCAGGTCAGCACACTGCAGCACTGAGCACAGGCTCACACACACACACACACACACATCACCATCACTATACTGCCTGCAGTGCCTCTGTTCTGCCATCACACACACTTTCACAACCAAACTACACTGATCTGTTACACATCATAAACATTCAGAAATGTTTTTTCAAAAATGATAGAAAATCTTCACATGTCTGATATAGAAACGTGAAATAAACACTCAAAGTGGATGTTTTACTGTCTTTTTCCAGTGCATTTGTCTTCTTTTGTCAATATGGATAATGTCTGATTAATATGTGTATCTGATTAAAATGTCTAATCTAATATGGGTATTATCTGATTAATATGCATACTCTCTCTGATTCATAATTTCATTAACTGACTAATATGGATTAGTTGTATCTCATTAATATGGACATTGTCTGGTACATACTACCTTATTATTGTGGAAATTATTCAATTAACATATACATTTCTGTTTTTATGGATAGTATATGATTAATATTTTTATTAATATGGATATTAGCTAATCTAATATGAACATTGTCTGATTAGTATGGATTCTACCTGGTTATTATGGCTAGTTGCTGATGAATATGGATATTATTTCATTAATATGGACGTGATCTGATCTAATATGAACATTGTCTGATTAGTATGGTTACTATGTGGTTATTAAGTCTAGTTGCTGATGAATATGGTTATTATCTCATTAATATGAACATTATCTGATCTAATATGAACATTGTCTGATTAGTATGGATACTATGTGGTTATTAAGTCTAGTTGCTGATGAATATGGTTATTATCTCATTAATATGAACATTATCTGATCTAATATGAACATTGTCTGATTAGTATGGATACTATGTGGTTATTTAGTCTAGTTGCTGATGAATATGGATATTATTTCATTAATATGGACGTGATCTGATCTAATATGAACATTGTCTGATTAGTATGGATACTATGTGGTTATTAAGTCCAGTTGCTGATTAATATGGTTATTATCTCATTAATATGGACATTATCTGATCTAATATGGATACTACCTGTCTAATATGGGCATTGCCCGATTATTGTGGCAATTATCACATTTGTATGGATATGATGATTATTACATGCATTATCTGATTTGTATGGATTTTATCTGATAAGTGTAAATTTATCTCATTTTTATGTTTATTGTCTGATTATTATACAATAGTCATAATCTGATCTAATATGGACATTATTTGACCAAATCTGTTTGTTATGCACATGCTTGATATGATACTACCTGATTAATATAGATATAACCTGATTGAAGTTATCCAATGAACATGTATATTACCTGGATAGATTGGAAAGTATCTGATTAATATGGGTATTATCTGATTATTATGAACATACTTTATATGGATACTACCTTATTCATTTGGATATTATGTCATTAATATGGATATACGGATATTACTTGATCAATATGGATAGTTTGGATCTGACTATCATGGAACCTATGTATATTTCCTGGTTAGATTGGATTACGGATACTACCTGCTTAATATTTATATTGTCAGAGTATCTTGGAGTTATACAATTAACATACTGCATATGTTATCTGATTATATATCTAATATACATACTACCTGACTAATATGGGCATTACCCGATGATTATAGTTATAATGGGATCTAACATGGACATTATCTGACCTAGTCTAATTATTATGGACATGATTGAAATAATATAGAAATTATCTTTATCTAAAGAAATATGAATGCAATGTTATTAATATGGCCATGATCCGAGTAATATGGAAATTAACGTCTGATTATGAGGGATATTATCTGATTTTAATTCAATCTTATTTGTTTAATATGGAAATTATCTGTGGTATGGATATTAGGTAAGTTAACATGCATAATATGCATATGCAATAATGCTATGCATTAACCTTATCATTAATACTAAAATGATTACCTTTTGATCATACTTATGCTATTAAAAGTTTATTACAGAGTGAAATGAATATATTGATTTTTTTTTTTTTTTTTTGGAACATGTTATTTAAAAGGTTTTGCGACATGTTTTTACATATATTTAGATATTTAGAATGACATTGGTATCTTATTATTTGTATCTCGTATATGTTGGCATGGAGTACCTATATGCCAACAAGATGTATTGAACTTGTACACGCACAACTTGAATTTAAGGAAGCAGTTACGGTAGATGTATGAATGAAGAGCTAATATTTTTCGTTGAGGAACGGACAATATTCTTTTCCTTTAAAATCACAGATTCTCCAAGTGATTTATTGTGGTTTCCAAAGGAGAACACAAATGCACAGCCAAAAAAAATATGTAGTTACCATGATAAAAAAAACAAGCCTTTATTATTATTATTAAAGTTATTAATGTATTAGATAGCTCGCATGGACTAAATGAGCTTAATTAAAATTTCGATAACTTGACAATAAGAAGACCTGTAAATACTTAACATGGATATTAACATGAACATAACGTGTCCAGAAAGATCAATGGCTCTAATAAACTATAAAACTATAAAATCTACAGTATTTGTCAACACAATAAAAATAAAGTTCATGCAATCTACAGTATCTTTTCAACTTTACAGTTAAAACAGTATCTGTATGCAAAAAGGTTGGGAACCTGTGTTTTAAACTTATCTCCATGAATAATGGCTGTTTGTAGATTCAAACTCAACTTTACATATTTCCAAACACTTCATTTGTATTTTTTTCTTCACTCAGGTGATTATTAGTCTGTTGTTTGCTTCTGTTGATTTCAGGATTCGGTTTAAACCTAAACCTCACCTCTATCAATGCACGCTGGTCTTACACTGCAAATCAGCAAGTGAATGAAACCCGACCGAGTGTGTGAGTGTATTGGAATATAAAGGGTCTCACGGGTTCTGAGATCATTCTGAGGTTTATTTAGGCTTAGTCCTGCCAGACATAGGGGGGAGGGTTGAGAAGTCTGTTTAGTGTGTATACAGTACACCACTGGATCCAACTGTAGGGCTAAGCTTTTTCATCAGATATCAGATCTCATACATTATTTCCCCGGTTTGTCCTCATTGCATTGGCAGTGTGTTAAGAATTCTATGAATAAACTTTGTCCTAAACATTGCTTAGTTTGCCATAAATCTTTAATGGCGCTTCCACCTGTTCCTACTCTCACTCCCGCCACACTGCACACACACACACACACCTGTTCGTCAGGTTTGACTCGTTCATGTCAGTTTGGAGATCACTGAAGCTCTAGCAGAAGAAGTGTGTGTAGTATAAATCCTGGACACACCAAAGTCCCGACAAGCCATCGCTTGTAGTTTTCTTGTGTCAGATCAGTTGGAGATTCCATTGGCGACATCCGAGAAAGATGGCTTTGTTTGGCTCTGATGAAATTCTGACCGATCCTGTCCACTTTGATAGAGTGTTTGACAAATCTCACTCATCCTGCTTTTTTAAACACCACTGACACCCTGACCAGGGTTTCATATGCACGTTTCATATCTTATATTGGCTTGAGATAGAAAGAAAAAAAAATGCAACACTTACTTTTGTTCCTGTTTTCTTGCACCTAAGAGGATCACAGACGTTCTATATTACACCTCAAGCCACATGCTACTGAATAAATAAGCTCCTGGGTCACAATAAGCTACCAGGAAAGCTTTATTACGCTTGAAGGCAAGTCTGTAGGAGCGTCCTGGATGGATGGATATACACCATACTGTCAAAAGACGCTACCTCAGATGGTGTTATAGTGATGGCTGTGGAGAGAACTCTGGAATCCCCAATTGAAATCTATACCATTTTCATTCTCAGTAACATGAGAAGCTGCCTTTTTTTTTTGCCTTAACTTCAAGAGAGTTTGGGTTCAAACTACTGGGTAAAGTAAAACATATAAAGACCGGTACCCTGCTGTAAAAAAGAAGAGGAATAAATCAAGTCATTAAATGCACTTATATAATTGATCTTGATTTTGATAAGAGCTTCACTTTCCATCACACCACCATACGATATGTTTTTTTTTTTTTTTTTCCAGAGAAAACTGAGCTCTTGCTCAGTCGTGGTTTCAGTCTGACAGTGTGATATTAAGTAGGGCACTTGTTGCTCATGTGTGTAAACTGCTCACGAGCTGAAACATGCTCCTATTAGTAGGCTTCCGTGCTTTGAATCTGGCACCTGTTGGGTCAGACTTTCAACGGCTGTTGGTTTAGAGTTGGGAGTAATGCTAAAGTTCTTTGTTTAAAAAAAAAAATAGCTGGACTGATTTTTCTATAATAGCAGCTCAGAGAGTGGTTCAAGGCAAGTTTTTTTTATTTATATATATATATATATATTAATAAAAAAAAAAAATAATAATAAAAAATATATATATTATATATATATTAATAAATATTATTTATTAAGACTATCACGTGTTTCCTCCGAACCGCGTGACACCAGCCGACCGCATCTTTTCGAACTGCTCGCTCACGCACAGTTAGGGGCGGAGTAACACACTCGGAGGAAAGCGCTAGCCGCTCCTTCCGCTTCCGTGAGCTCACAGACGCCCCTGATTGACTGTAGAGCCGTGATTAATGTGGGAGCACAAAGTACCTCTCATCCCACCCCTCTGAGAGAGCTCGGCCAATCAGCTCTCTCTAGACCTCCGGCTG
>JAQMYK010000005.1:3439518-3449857 GCA_030014345.1 Clarias buthupogon
GGGGGGGGGGGGGGGTTGAAGAATGTGAGTAAAAGACGGGGATTTAAACTAATAGGAAGTCACAGAAAGAACCACTAGAATGTGTACAGGTTTTGGAGACATGACGTTCACACTTTTAAAGGACGTGTGTGTGTGTGTGTAAATTCTTATGTACATTAACAAAGCAAAGAATTTTACACACAGAACAAAGGGTACTATAGCAAATAAGTACTATTATGTATTTTATGGTTACTTCCTGAATCCATGCTGAATTTGGTTATTATTTGAGCTGGGCGGAGCAAAAGTACTGATTGGCTAAATATAAGCATTAGTGTAGTGATTGGCAGCATCACAACTGTATGTTTATATATTTGCTTTTATTCATTTATTTAATTATTTCCATTTCATTATTCATTATTATTGGCACCCCGGGCTTAATTAAGTTTGCTTTGCACCATTATGTGCCAATCAGAACATGTACAGTATATATGTATCAATATAGCGTTAAATTTATAAGTCTATTGTATTTGGCAGCAAATAAATCGATTTTGGAATTTTTCAACTATCAGTTTCAGCATGGCTGTGATATCTTCAGTATTCGTGCATATGGCCGCATCACAGCTGTGCTAGTTTATGTGATATTCAGTACAATAGCACTCAGTCTTGTGTGATATTGCATAATTAGTCACTATATCCTGACCAATCAGAACGGGGAATTAAGCTCTTAAGCTCTTGGATAAAAGCGAATATGAAGCACTAAAACAGTTTCAAAAAGCAACATCATTGTTCAGCTGTGTTTCAGATCTGGAAATCTAAACCACACTCTCTCATGTGAGAACTGAATTAGGTGCAATTGCACGGGGCATGTAGGCTTGGGCTGTGACTTGAACGTTTCTATCCTTCTTTCTTTCGCAAGATAAAATCGCGTTTCGTCCTTTGTGGCGAGTCACTTCAGAAACACACAAATGCGTTTCGGTTTTCGTCTCGATGGTCCCCAGTTGCATTCGGTTACACTGCAGAGAAAGACTGCTTACTCATCAGTGCGGTTTAGATATGAGGAAAGGATCTGACATTTCCTGTTAGTTACCCATGTGTGTGTGTGTGTGTGTGCTCGTGTGTGTGCTGGTGTGACCCAAAACTTTAACTTTTACCCCATTCGGTCTAAAGGAACTTCTGCTTTACTTGTTATCCGACCTCTTTTATTCGAGCCCAGATTTTTAAAGTATAACTCTTTGTTTTTGTTTTTTTTGTTGTTTGTTTTATACGTGACATTACAGAATTTGACAAACAGTGAGAAAATTAGAGTTTGTGAAAGAGTTTTCATGGAGACGCTTCCGAGATTAAGCCAAGTGTGGAAATACAGGAAGTACAGGAAACGTGTGTAAACACTTTGGTGCACAGGGATTATACAACGCTTAGTTCCGACCGAGCTATCTGATTGGACGGGAGCCATATTTCGAAGGTTTCAATTGAGCGGGAGTGACGTCCTGCTGGATAAAACACAGCCGTGATGCACGAGGGCGCTTAGAAATATGTCAAAAAGTCATATTTATGGAAATCTACTTCCCGGTCCTTGTACCCAATATCTTCACTTCTTCTTTCTCCAATACAGCATTAATCAGTCAGAAACCTTCCACACACACACACACTCTTTCCTGCTGCGCTCCAGCTGGACAAATCACAAGCAGAGTTAAAACACTGCTTAATTCTCTCCCACCTAATTACACGATCGAGATGTCACGTTTCACGAAGAAGCCGCCTGGTGCGCATCTGTTCCTCTAGAGCGGAGAAAGAGGAAAAGAAAACAGGATCGAAATACAGAAACTTGGCCTTTCCTTCTTCCACCTGGTCTTCAGTCCAGATGTTAGTGACAGGTGGAAAGGTTGTTCAGCTTAGAGACAATGCCAGGCTTCTTCTTCTTCTGACTGACACACACACACACACACACACATGCAAATAGCGTCTCAGATTCAGAGACAGCGACGACCTTATGCAAATGCCTTTAGGATTCATCGCCCACACACACACACACACACACACACACACATGCACATTGAAACCTTGGCATGTGATTTGCATGTTGTTTCGTGGCTTCTTTAAATTCCTTACACTAGACGCTGGTGTTGTAAAACACTGCACTGTGTTCAGCCTGCAGTTACTTAAAAGCAAATTGTCAAACATCTTTTGAGGAAGTCTGTCGTTTCTCCAAATCCCGAAGCGTGTGTCTCGTGTCCTAAGCTCAGACCTGTCTATAACTCGTATCAAAAAGAATAAACATGGTAATCCGTTCGATTCGGCCGCTAATGTTCATCGTGTCGGAGTGTTAAAGTGAACAAAGAGAGTCGTCCAGGCGCTTGTTAAGGCGTGAGGTCGTTAAGCGCTCGTCTTGAGGCCGCTGAGAGCACGCAGAGTGGATGAATAGCGAGCACTTGAGCCGACACTTATGTTCAAGTGAACCGTAAACCTACACCCCCTCCCCCCCCCTCCCCACACACACATCACTGGATCTCTATTACCCAGTATAGCTTGCCTTAAGCTTTCCAACCTGACAGCATAAATGCAACTTGTAGTGTTTTATTCCTCTTATACCAAAGCAATCACTCATTAAAACAGGCAAAGATTATAACGAAGCCTCGATACCGGACACTCTGTCCACGTTAAATTACTGTACAGAAAGCTTCGCCATATATTAAAGAATCTTTTCTTTCCCAGGCAAAGAGGCGGTTGGATTTGGAGGATCCACTCTATCACCCTGACTTCCGAACACCCAAAGGAAAAGGGACCACGCCCACGGCAAGACTCTCCAGCCCGAGGAGTGAGTGAGACAGAGACTGATTGTGATTAAATACTGTACCTGGTGACGTGGATGATATAAAGCTTACCGTGTTTATATCAGAAATCTATTTGGTTATGTATTTATAGTAATTCATGAGAATCACATATACATGTATTGCCACACTGACTTTATCATAAGTTTCTTATTGATTTTAGAAATTATTGAATTTATATATTCGAGGCGGTAAAATGTTGCAGTTCCTCTATAATCCTACAGGTGGTGTATATCCCACTTATCAAATTCCAATTTTATTTGTCACATACACAGTCATACACAGGACGATATGCAGTGAAATTCTTAAACGACCTTAAAAAGTAAAAACAGTTAACAAGAAATAAATAGAACAAAATATAAAAAACTTCAAATATGTAAGAAATATTAAAAAAAAACTTATCTATACAATGAGAAGAAAATCTATATCATCTATCCATATAATAAAACTGTAAAGTTGGCATGTCTCTATAAATATTGAAGATATTTAAGAAAAAAATATCTGGTGTGATTTAAGATGAGTAATAGAAAACATCAAGATGGTTTTTGGAGTTTTTCTCCGTCTGTTTGTCTGTTTGTTTGTGCATGTAAAAAAAACTACTGAACGGATTTTAATCTTTGTTTCATCGCAGTCGAATGACGGGAAGAGAAGATAATTTGAAATTTAAATGGAAAACACGGTTATATTATAAAAAAAATCAACTTTGGAAAAATCATTTAAAAATTCAACAGATGGCTCTGCAAAAAATGTTTCTACGTTCTTATGAGTGCGCAATTGAAATCTACTTGATAAACGCGATCTCACATCGCGCACTTCATGGTAACACGTAACAATTTTAGTTCATTCCAAAATACAACAGATGGCTCTGTACATTTTTTTCTGTACAATTAAATTCCACAAGTATATCCGTCTAGTATATTTAAATATCAATATATACTGTATATATGGACTTAAGATATATAACGACAGACTTCGCAATTCAAATCACCAATTTATTTCGATAATGACGTAGCAGTATTCCCTAATAAAATTAATAAAATATTTGTCAGGGCTTAAACAGTTGAGGTTCTAGGTTGCTGTTCTGAAGGTCAGGGGTTCGAGCCAGACCCTATAGTAATATACAGTACAGTGTTCTGTCTCATTAGACCTTCATCAGTAAAGCCTAATGCAAAAAACAGCTATTTCAGAATATTCGGCATTTGGCCTTCAGGCTAATTATGGGTTTATAGATAAAACTGTACATAATGCAGATGAATAATCGATGAATAAATGATTCTTCTCTTTATCACACAGCACCGAAGTCTCCGGGTGAGCGAACACGCTACGACACCTCCCTCGGCTTGCTCACCAAGAAGTTCGTGGGACTGCTGAGCGAGTCGGCCGACGGCGTTCTGGACCTGAACTGGGCCACCGAAGTGCTGGAGGTGCAGAAGAGGAGGATCTACGACATCACCAACGTGCTGGAGGGAGTTAAGCTCATCCGCAAGAAGTCCAAGAACCACATTCAGTGGCTGTGAGTGTCTTCACCTCATACCGCACAATTAAGATGACATGATTAATACATGACATGAGACAATGGGACGAGAACAAACAGCATACTGTATTTTAAACATTTGCCCCAATCATACAATGTAATAGTTTAGTAAGTAAAGTGTGTCATTAAAGACATAATTTTGTATGTAGTTTTCTCGTATGCTGTGGATACTCTCACCTGAATAATGCAAAGTCCTGTGAAAGCCGCTGCTGTGATATTAAAGACCGTCCCAGAGGTCTGCATGTGGCTTTTTTAAATCTCACTCCCAGAGGCAAAGAGGTTATGGCCAATCATTTTTATTTCCCAAAAGAATTATGACCAATCTCACCCACTGCCATGAAAATTAACGCCAGTTCACTTCATTCTCGAAGGAAATCTGACCAATGCCTTTCACTTTTAAAGTCCAATCCCATCAACTCCCAAGGGAACTATGACCAATTCCATCAAATCCCAAAGAAAATATGATAAACCCCATCCACCCTCAAAGGAAACTTGACTATTCCCATCCACTCCTAAAGAAAATGTGATCAATCCCACCCACTTACAAAGAAAATTTGATCAATCCATCTACTCACTGTCTATACACCTTAATCAGTATAATGTATTCAGGGTCACGAGGGCCTGGAGCCTATACCAGGAGACTTAAGGCACGAGGCTGGGTACACCCTGGACAGGGTTGCCAATCCATCGCAGGGCACACACATACTACGGGCAATTTGGGAACGCCAGTTAACCTAACCTACATGTCCTTGGACTGTGGGAGGAAACGGGAGTACCTGGAGGAAACCCACCAAGCACGGAGAGAACATGCAAACTCCATGCACACAGAGATGGGAATCGAACCCGGACCCTGGTGGTGCAAGGCGACGGTGCTAAAGAATGGGATGGGAATGGATGGGATTGGTGCTAACCACTACACCGTTGTGCCACGCAATCCCATCCACTTCCAAAGGAAACATGTCCAATCCCATCGAATTCAAAGGAAAATGTGATCAATCCCGTCCACTTCTAAAGGAAACTTAACCGATGCTGTCGACTCCTAAAGAAAATGTGATCAATCCCATCCACTTTTGAAAAAACATGATCAATCCCATCCACTTCCAAAGGAAACGTGTTTAATCCCGTCCCGTTTTTGGTAAAACTGCTTTGTGACTGTGTCTATTTCAAAATGGAGTATATAAATAAAACTTTTGTTGGTATTAAGAAGTGTGTTTGGTAGAACAGCTACCATATTTAAATGAATTTCTGTTTCTGGATGTGTGTTTTAGGGTGACTGGAGTGTTTGAAGGCTCCGCGAGTGCTTCGGCACAGACGAACGCTCTCCAGAGAGAACTGGCTGAGCTGGACCGGAAGGAGAACGCTCTGGATGACCTCATCCAGTCCAGCACCAATCAGCTCCGAGACCTGACTGAAAACAAAGACAACCAAAGATATCCTTCCAGTCCCGAGCACGGCTGTTTAATATTATATGCTGATGCGTTTTTGTACACGTGTGAGTGAGACAGCATGGAGTGTGCATTGTTTATTTGAATGAGATAAATGTGGATGTCATGCAGCTGTTAGTTCTTAACTCGAGCCTACGTTTGGATACGTGACGTATCAGGACATTCGGTCCATATCGAGTCTGCAGGATCAGACGGTGATTGCAGTTAAAGCTCCGTCCGAGACAAAGCTGGAGGTTCCAGAGGCGTCTGAGGTGAGTGTCGGACCTTCAACTTACCCTTTCCGTCGGGAATTCGACTGAATCCAGTCCCAGTCTCTCTTTTTTCCAGGGTCTTAGTCCTTAAATGATTGTAATTCTTTCTCCCACAATAGCGTAGAGTAGAAAGGAAGTCCATTAATGAAACATGGTGGAATTTAATGCGAATATCAGTGCATTGTGTGATATGCAAATGAACAGTTTGACAGCAAAATGAGATAACTCCGCTTTGGGAAATGAAGCAAAAAGTAATGCAAACTGATGCGAATTTTGTGCATGTTTGAGTCACAATTGTATTAAAACGCATGCATGCCAAAATACTAAGCCAAAATAGTTTTATCATTGTTGTATCATCGTGAATTTAGTTTAATTTTGCAAAACGCTATATATCCACCGCCACAGTTTTCAGTTTTTTTTATTTTGTTGTGTGCAAGGATGCAGTTTAGTAGCAATAATCTGTTGTTTGGAATAGAATTTGAAAAAACTAGCACTCATGATTTGATTGCGATGTGGTGGTGAGTCAAACATAAAGTAGTGGCAGCATCAGTCTCCGCTGAGGATGAGCTCGCTATCATAGTACAGGTGTGTGCGGTTTCACGTATGTTCCTGAATCCTCCTGCGGTTCCTTACAGTAGGTCAGAAATCTAAATAACAAAAATGAGTAGCAGAATAAGCATTTGTAGTTTTGTTTTCTTAATTATGTGGCAGAAGATGCGAGGCGATGTGAACTTCTAAAATAAGGTTATATGGGGGTTTTCATATTTAGATTTATTTGCCTTAGGTATATTAGTTAGATAGGTCTTCGATGTGTCAGAGAATTCTAATTTGCCAATTGAAAGTAAAATATTATCATGTTTTATTTCAAAGTGTTCAAATACGCAATTTAAGCCGCGCAACTACAAGGTGGGAGAAAATGAACTAGGCGATATTTAATGGCTGTAGAACTTGTAGTATCACTGGAGCGCCACCCCATGGTGCACCATCCCCAGTTTGCTCTTACTGTGCATGCGAGGTTAGACCGGCATCTTCCAAGAAGTTCACTGGGACGACTCCGACCTCATGAAAGTCCAGATCTTCTTACTCCATGTGATTTTTTTTTTCTCTTCTTCTTCCTATTGTTGGGGGCGTACAGGACAAAGCCTCGACCACTGGAGGACTCGGATTCAGGAGGTTCTCAGTAATATCCCAAACCACATCCTTTAACAGACTGTGTATTCCTTTAGCGGCGTTTGAGGAAACGTTGGTTGACGCCAACGTTGAAATTTTAAGATTTGCTGTCATTTTCCCATGTAATAAAAGTATTGTATTAGAAATATGGACCAGTTTTTAATGCCTAGTTCCTTTTCACCCACCCTACTGTATATATGCATCTAAATCATTTAGAAACGCCGCACTATACTGTAGTGTCCATGTACTATGTTCCATTCTTCTTCTTTGTTTTCCCAGCAGGGGTCTATGCAGATTTACCTGAAGAGTAAAAACGGTGCTATCGAGGTGTATCTGTGTCCGGAGGAGGTGCTCGAGGACGAAAGCCCAGTGAAGGGAAGCTCTGCCAGGAAGGACCACTCGTATGGCATCCCGCACAACACGCCATCTCATCCGAACAACACGCACAAGCCGCAGCACAGCCTAGAAGGTGAGAAAACGCTCCAAATAAACACTGAACGCTGGAGGTCCTGATAAAGTGCTCAATTCGATGATAAAAAAATCTTTCTTTTTTTTTCTTCTCCCAGCTACACCGTCTAAACCCCAGACCCTCAGTAGCGGTAGCGGTAACAGTAGCAGCTCCACCCTGATGGATGTCGAGGGCATTCTGGGGCTCCCGCCCGGCCTGCTGCAGATCACCGAAGACCAGCTCCCGTGCACAGCCTTGACCTCTGACCCCTCATTCGTCAGTTTCTCACCTCCTCTTGATCACGATGACTACCTCTGGGGGCTGGAGGACGGAGAGGGGGTTTCGGACTTTTTCTCCAACTACGATCTGGGGGATCTGCTCCAGAGCTGAGGGCGTGTCCTTCAGTCCGGGTCCAAAAGGTTTTTAGCTACATGTGTAATGGGACAGTCCTCATTTTCATTTTAAATATGGACTACTCTTTTTTTTTTTTTTTTTTTTTTTTTTTTTTTCCCCTAGGTGCCATTAGAAATGTGCTGTGTTAGAAAAGTGAGGAAATTAAATTTCGTGAAATACATTTTTCCCAAAAATGTATCACGTTATAAGCTTTTTTTAAAAATAAGAAATATGATTATTAAAATATGACGGGTTTTCATTCGACTCTAAAGCTTGAACATGGGATTTTGTGAACGATGAGGATCTCAGAAACTCCAAAAAAACCTCAGTGCTGATCTTCAGACATGAACTTGAGCGCCCCCTAGAGGAGTCTTTTACATGGTTTTGATTAAGATAAAGTATAACAGACGAGATCAGATACGTTTATCTCGTGTGTAGTCTTTTAGGACAAAATCTGAATATTTGAATTGAAATCACACCATGTTTCCCAGTCCTCTTCCTCCTCCTCCTCCTCTTCCTCCTCCTCCTCCTCCTTCTTCTTCTTCTTCATATTTTAACGTGTCTGCTTGAAAAACACCCAGGTTAAGCTCACAAGTGCCTCGAAATGCACAATGTGGTGTCATAGAGCTGGAAAAACATTAAAATGTGAAGTTGAAGTGGGAAAACCATGAGCTAGACGGGACATGATGAACCTAAGCTGAAGAACAGGTTTAGTTAGGCTGCGGAGCCTTAAGTGATTTGCTAGAGCCTTAGGTATTTAGGTAACTAGTTACGCTTAATTAGTTTACGGCAATAGATATTTTCTGGAAAAGAAAAAAAAAAGCAAAGATATTTTTGTATCTTGTAATGTAATTTAGCCAAAAAAAAAAAAACAAAAAAAAAGTATTATAGGATATTTTAGTTGGTACATATTCTATAGTGTTTCCTGTAGGTCAGCTGAACATGCCTTGTGTTTATTATTTCAGTTTTTAAATTGAAACTCAGGAATTTTTTATGTTTATGTTTTTTTATGATGTCCAAAGATAAACATTTGTACTGTTTTTTTTATTTTATTTATAATAATAATAATTATTATTATTTTTTTTATTTTATTTTATTTGATTATATTCATTTGGCCACCAGAGGGCAGCAGTAAGCTAGCTTGATTCTAATGGTGCTTCTTGACAAAAAGGGTCTTTGTTTGTCGCTGGTGAAAGATGTGTACTAAAGGTACAAAATGTTAAGCGTACCGCTCCAGTCATGAGAAATGAGAAATGCCGGTATCTTAGTTTAACAGTAACCTGTTTTCTGACTGAAGCCAGTATTTCATCTCTGATAGAAGAAAAAAACATAAAAAATATGACATCGTGCCTGTGAAGTCCAGATCTGGCCTAGAGCTTCGTAATCCAGAATAATCGAGCTCTCCAGCGCTGTTCTTGCTACCTCTCAGATTAGACTGTGAGTGCGTTAACCGCTTCAACACCAAGGATGTACCGTGTTTTGGCAGCTAAGAGTTCATCCGTGTGCGATCCTTTCGTGTCCTTTTTTAGTCGTTTTATATTATTGTTTATATACACAAGTGTGCGTCAGTCTATTGATCTGAATTTTTGAAAATTTATTCAGATAAACAAGATAATTCAGAGAAACGAGAGATTTTCAGGACTTAATCATCTCATCAGTGCCGCTGTTAGGGATGACTGTAAGCAAATACTATATAATGTAATAAGTTGTTAAAATGATGAAGTGTGAAATCTACGAGAAAGCGTTTCTCTATTGGACATTTGTTGTTGTTTTCTTTTCTTTTATGAAGCGACTGATTTTTGGCATGCACTTAAACAGTATGTATTGATCATATTACTTTATAATTCCCCTTTATTTTACATTAGAACACTTTCACTGCAAAATAATTTGAAGGGTGCGTTTGTGGTGACATATCTAGTTAAATTGTTTTCTTTTACATATTACATAAAAAAATTTAAAAAAACAGGGTTGGATTTTAAATACATACAGTACCGTGAAAAAGTCTTGGACCCCCACTAAAGATTTTAAAAATGGTTGTTTATGTACCAGCCTGAGCAGCGACCTCATTTCCCCTCTCGTCTGTTCCATCTGTCATCATCTGCACCTGTTTCTCACTGGTTCATAGTTTTAAGTTGGATGCGTTTTATGCTCAGATACAGGGACTAGACTGAAAAGCTTGACAAAAATGCGAGCCAAGAAAGTCCTTCAGGAAGCCTGGAGAGCTATTCCTCAAGACTACAATAAAAATACAGGAAAGTCTGGCTGTCTGGAAGCAAAATATAAAGAAAGAG
>JAQMYK010000005.1:3449867-3460805 GCA_030014345.1 Clarias buthupogon
CCCCCCCCCCCCCCCCGGCAAGACTTTTTCACAGTACTCTATTTATATATATATTGTTTAACTACAAAACCAAAAGACGATGTTGTGTCTGTATTCTTGTGACGCTGAATTCCAGCCCCACCTGTTTTCCTAAAGGCAGAACCAGAACTCGTCTGCTGTGTGCAGATGAACCGAGTCATCGCTCAGTTCTTAAACAAGCTTTAGAGCTTAACACTGTTTTTATAAGGCGACAGGCTGAGACCGTCTGTGACTCATTTAAATACGTCTGAAGTTGTGCAGCAGAAAGTATTATCTCGATATATATAAAAGCTGTTATATGTCAAATCTTAAGCTTTAGTATTTCAAACTGCGGACCAGGTTTGGATTTTATCCATCAAAGTCATTAATGTTTCCAACGTTATCGATTCTCCAGTTTTAAAACCGAACCTAAGACTTGCCTCTGTATGAACTGAATGTTGAGATATTTGATTTTTTCCCAGGGTTCTCGTTTACTCGTCCCACATGAGGGACTGACGTCCTGTCCTAACAAACTTGAAAAATGTGTGCATTTGAGCATGTCTCGCTGTGTGTGTGTGTGTGTGTGTGTGTGTGTGTGTGTGTGTGTGTGCTGCATGATGAGGTATGAATAATGAATTTCATTTAGTAAAGAAATTGTTTAGTTGATTTTTATAGGGTGTGTGTGTGTGTAATGTGCATTATATCTGATGTCAGTCGAAGAGAATGATTTTGTATTTATATTGTATTTGACAGAAGATAATTGTCTTAGTGTAACATGTAAATAATCATCTGTCAAAAAAAAAAACAAAAAGAAAAAGCCGGGAGCACTTAATGTTTAATGGTGTTGTTTTTGTTGTTGTTTTTTTTTTTTTTTTTTCAATAAATAAATAAATAAATAAAACCCTGGTGTTGTGATGATGAATATCCGTTTAACGTGATCTTTAAAAAAAATAATAATAATAATAATTCTACTCCACTGCTTCGGAGTTATAGAATCTAAATGATTGGAAAGTGGTGATTCGTTTTTTATATCTCCAGTGTCAGATCTTTGTAACTCTTCAACACAGACAGGTTTGAGCTTTTCTAGTTTCTCAGTAACATAACAACTTGGATTTTCAGGCCCGTGGGGGCCTGGAGCCTATCCAAGGAGATTTAGGGCATCAGACGGGGTACACCCTGGACGGGGTGCCGAATTCATCACCCAGCACACACACACGTATACACACACTCACGCTTATTCACACACTATGGGCAATTTGGGAACGCCAATTAGCCTAATCTGCATGTCTTTGGACTATGGGAGGAAACCAGAGAACCCAGAGGAAACCCACCAAGCACGGGGAGAACACTAGTAAAATGGTGACGGCATCATGGGCACCCAAGGCTCTCCCATGCACACTGGGACCAAAGGCCGGCCTGTCTAGTCTAATCCCACATAAATGCCAATGCTGGACAAATTACTGGAAAAAGTCAATGCTGGTGACACCAGAACACCCAGTGCACCACAGTCCACGGAGCCCAGCAGCCAAAGACCCCAAGAGTGAGACCTGGCCTCCAAACTCCCCAGATCCTAATTTAAACAAGTCTGGTCCATGGAGGCCTCACGCTGCAACCCACAGGATCCTCCGGTAACATCCTGGTGCCGGACACCACAGCACACCTGCTGAGCCACGCCCGAGCGGCACAACCGGAGGCTAAAACCTAGGTGGGTTTAATGTTAATGTTTTTATTGTCATGGTTGATCAGTGTATATAAATGATAACTTCTATCCAGCCGAGACCCTCCACAACATTAAACGTTAAAAATGTAAGTAACTACTAAAAATAAATAAACATGTAAGCATTGGCAAGATCATTGTCTGTGGTATAAAAGGAATAAAACACTTGGTGTTATTAGAAAATAATCACCTGTAGGGCTGGTTCATACCGGGCCACATCACACCACCATGTCCTTGCTCACTTTCCTGTTTCATTCCTTTCAGTTCTAGTTAGTGGATCTCTCTCGTCATGACTTTACTGGCTCTAAATTTCCCAAACATGTTTCGCATCCTTTTCATGACAGATTTCCCAGAGTTACGCGGATGTGACACGAATGACGCCTTTGTCTGATTCACACTCAGGTACACGACATGTTAATTATGACTCAGTCCTTTTTAATTCAGGCGTCACCTTGGAAACCAAATGTGATCAGCGGCAGTCGGCAAAACCTCAGACAGAGGTCACCACAGGGTAGGGTTTTATTGTAAGCCCAAAGAATGTAATTTTTAAAAGGAGAAAAAATTTTTTTAATGAGCTTTTGTTCAAAAATAATAATAATAAAAGTTTCTCCGCACGATTCCAGAGCTGCATTTAAAGGTAATTATTACCACATGCAGAAAAAAAAAGGAGTGTTCTGTCATTCTGCGCAATCAAAAGTCCCGGTTTGATTTAAACGCCTCTCGTACAAAAAGCCTTCTCGGAAGAGTGGAACTTATTATAACACTAAAGAGGGACACGATCACGAGGGAGATCTTTAACAAGCACATATGGGTTTGACAGGTTTGTCAGGTTTCCATAGAATTCAGTCCACATGGTGTACTCGCACGTACTGCAGGAAAGAAATATCTGTCAGTGTTTTATGGAATATTTTGTCAGGTTCTTAAAGAATCATATTTAAGTGTAAAATCTGTAACTTTCTTTCAGCTTCTTCCTTCGAGGCGTCGCCACATCAGACCATCCAACCTACACACAGTTTGGCACAGGATGATAAATTAGACCCCTCCCATTTTCTACCCGGGCATGAGACCAGCACTGCACTTAGTGGGGGGGTTTTATGGTTACGTGGCAACCCACCACCAGCAGGGCTCGAACCCAGGTCTTCAGATCACAAACCTACAGCCTTAGACGCCTGAGCCGACACTATGTAGATTGCAGTGTTTTCACTACTGGGGAGTTTTTTTTTTTAATATAATGTATTTAATATTGTCCAATAATCACAATTTTAATGACTTACAGAAGGTGATTAAATTTTTTTTGTCATGCAATACCAAATGTTCTCTTAATGGATTTGGGTGTAATAGTTAGCCTTTTAATCTGAGCGCTGGATATAAAGGCCTGAAGGTTTCAAATTTGACCAATAAGTATTAAACACATGGTTTGAATTACGGCGAGCTAAGGGGAGCTCAGTTTCCCTCGAAAGCCTCTGCTGAGATGTTTAAGAGGCGCTCTACAAAATGTACACTTTTGTGTTATAGGTTTTCTTTGATTTTCAGTAAGTTTCTGAAATAGCAAATCAGAGTCATAAAAATGTCACTTTTTCTGAACATCACACACTAACACTCGGGAAGTTAAGGAACGCTAATTAGCCTAATCTGCATGTCAAGTCAAGTAGGCTTTTACTGTCACTTCAACCATATACAGTTTAGTACACGATGAAACAAAACAACGTTCCTCCAAGACCAAGGTGCTACATACAACATAAATTAACAAAAGACTAACTAGTTAACTTAGAGACCTAATTAGCCGGTTAGCTGGGACAAGACAGACTGACATTTTAAGTTAACCGGACACTATATAAGTCTATATAAAGAGACAACATGAAGGTCACGTGCAAATGTGTAAACAAGAGCGAAAAAGTGACGACACGACGACATGACACATTTCAATACTTTGTGGTAACGAGGTAATGAGTTGAGGTAGTAACAGTAGAAACATTAAACAGTAAACGTTTCTTGTAAGTAGCAGCAAAGATAAAAAATTGTTTGTGCAAATTTACAAGTAATGAATATTATGCATTTTCAGCGGGTGATGCTGTAACCTCTCACAGCCGGAGGTCTAGAGGGAGCTGATTGGCCGAGCTCTCTCAGGGTGGAGGGATGAGAGGAACTACGTGCTCCCACATTAATCACGGCTCTACAGCCAATCAGGGGCGTCTGTGAGCTCACGCAAGGAGGAGCGGATAGCGCTGTCCTCCGAGTGTGTTACTCCGCCCCTAACGGTGCATGAGCGAGCAGTTCGAAAAGATGCGGTCGGCTGGCGTCACGCGGTTCGGAGTAAACACGTGATAGTCTTCGGCCCTCCCGGCTGGGTGGTAGTAGTAGCCTTAATGTGGGAGCGCCCCCTAGTGGCGGGGAGGAATTGGACACGACTAAATTAGGGAGAAAATCATTTTCAGGTTGATTGATCAGTCCAGTCTCAATGTTTTGAGATAGTTGGGTTAATCTGAGTGATAATGTGTGTGTGTGATAATGTGTATTTATCAGTCCGGTCCCGTTTTGTTGAGGAGACGGATGGCTTGTGGAAAGAAGCTGTTCTACAGTCTGGATGTTTGTGCCTGAATGCTTCAGTACCTGCAGGAGGGTGAAGAGTGTGTGTGTGTGTGTGTGTGTGTGAGGGGTGTGTCTGATCAGCCACAATGCTGGTGGCATTGCGGATGCAGCGTGTGGTGTAGATGTCTTCAATAGAGGGAACCCGCTGTGGTCCAAGATGGCACAATTCCGAAAACAGACCGTCTTAGGACTATTGGAGGAAACCTGAGAACCTGGAGGAAACCCCCAATCCCCCCCCAGGCACTGGGAGAACATGCAAACTCCATGCTGAGTCCTGCAGGTGCAAGGCCACAGTGCTAACCGCTACGCCACCGTGTCGCGAACCCTGATAAAAATGAGTCATAATATAAATAAAAACAATAGAAAATCATCAAACATCACATGGCTACAGCAACGGCTAGACGGAGAAAGATTTCATCTAAAGTTCTACAAGAAGGAAATCGTCATTGTTCTAATGTTTACACCTCATACCAAATATTCTGGGGGTCTTATAACACTGAATATAGCAATGTTGTAGTGTTTGATACCTGGTTCTTTTTTTGCTAACCAGAAGTAGTTTTTAGAAGATGTAAGATGTTTAGGATCTAATGTTATTCAGCTTCGTTAGACTTTTACCTTCCGTGCTTTTGTTCATTTATGTTGTGACGTAAAGTATACGTAGTAACAATCTTTGATTATTTCATTTGAATTTGCAAGATTTTTAGAAATGCTGTATGAATCCTTCTTGCCTCACTTTTCAATAAGTCTTTGCCACCATAATTATCTACATTTTCGTTTCTATCAGTAGCACAGTTTTGTATGTACAGTAACTTGACCTTGATTTGTTCTCAAAGCTGTCTAGTGCTTTAGATTTTTTTGCAGTAAGCCTCTTCGGCATTTTCTCTTTTACAGTGACGAATATTTTTTATCTTTTTTAGAAATCTGAAGATCCGTGAAAGATCTTCTAAACTATTTTCCTCCTAACATACCAAACATCTACTGCTTTGTCTCTGACTCATTTCAGCCTGACTTTTCTCTGTTCTTCTGGTCTTTGTCTTTGTGAGATGTAGCAGGAACAGCGTCTAGACGCAGGTGCTACTTGTCAAGTCGGGTCTTTGGACATTTCTGTGATGTAGGAATGATGCAACAATACAGTACGTAGCTTGCCAAGTAACAAATGTCTCAGCAGATTTACTTCAAATAAACAGTAAAGTAAACAACCATCACAGGTACGACATGTTACCAATCAGTGCTTCCATATTTCTGAATAGAATCCCTGGGTCATGGCTTTTTTCCAAAGACAAAGCTAATGCAAAATTAAAAACTGCAATACGGATATATTTAGACTTTTAGGCCTGACATAAACTGACTGCTTTATAAAGAGAAGTATGGGCGTCTGTAATTACATGCATGCAGAAGAGGACAGACGTAGGTGTTATGTCCTCGTAGGGTGTTTTGGTAGACAAGAGCTGACTAGTGGGTGGAAGGAAAATCACAGAGAATGAGCAGCTAGTGCTGTATATGATCCATGACATTGCTTTAAAATAACAAACACTGCCTCTTTACCTTTACGGTAGTTTAGCAGAAACTCAGACAGTTTTTAATTATCCTGGGTTGGGATTACTCTACAAGTTTAAACACATTATCCGACACCCATAGGTTTTTCGGATAAACAACAGCTCTGGGTTCGACAGTTACACCCAGGCTGCTTTGGGGACGTTAAGTCATTTACAAAGTCTGCAGCATATCGTGTCTTTATTTTTATTTTCAACGTATTAAAATTCAAATTCCTCTTTTTTTAGAGTCAGAGTCCCTCCTTCACTGGTGTCACAACATTTTGCGTTTACTCATGGGAAAAAGAAATCTGATACACTCTTTACCTCGAACTAAAGAAAGGATGAGTGTGTGAGTGACAGTAAGAGTCCTCTTGAAAAGGCAGAGGCCGGTGACTCATGCTCGGTCCGTCACGTCGCTGGAGATTCATTACAGCTTCTGAGTGCTTGGTGTCGTCTACCTTACACACACATTCACCTTTGAAAACTTTTTCACGTCTGAAATACTTGACAACTTTTACCATTCAAATTTTTTTTATGAATATATAGATTTTATCTTCTCACATGTACTTAACAGTAGGCATACCTGTCAAAAGGTAACGTTGCCATAACAACCACCGTTTAAGACAGAACTTATTCAGAAAGCTCAAAGGTTAAGCCGTCATGTTTTTAAAAATAATGTTTCTGAAAAAATAAAAACATTCTTGAAGCATGTGATATTTATACTGAGTCCAGTGTGTACCAAGTTCCCTGGGATAGGTTCCAGCCCTTATGGTGTGACTCTACACTCTATACACCCTGGGTTGGGATAACTGTACAACTTTTTACTGTGTAGAGTCACACTATAAGGGCTATCCAAGGGAACCTGGATAAAGCGGTCTATCAGATGAATGAATGAATGAATGATTTCCATATGTTGGTACGGTGGTGTAGGGTTAGCACTGTTGCCTTGTTACCTCCATGTTCCGGGTTCGATTCCCAGCCTCGGGGTCTGTGTGCATGGAGATTACATGTTCTCCCCCATGCTGGGTGGGTTTCCTCTGGGTACCCCAGTTTCCTCCCAAAAGCGTGCAGATTAGGCTAATTGGTGTTCTCAAATTGCCCGCTGTATGCAGGATAAAGTTAACGATTAATGAATGAATGATTTCCATTTTGGAGATTTCCAAGATTTCATGCTAATACCAGATGAAATCCTTTGCTTCATTAAAAAAAAATCCAAATATACGCATATACAGTACTGTGCAAAAGTAATAGGCATCTGTGTGTTGTCGTTTTTTTTTGTACAAACTTTGTTATACATGTATATTATATGACTTAAATCATAAAAAAGGATTTCTGAGTTCCAAACATTAGTATTCCAGAACGAAAAATACTTTTGTTTTATATATTACTCTTTACTGCTTTTTATAGTGTTTTGTTGAATGTAGAAACTTTTTTGCATGTGCAAGACTTTTGCACACTGAATGCAAAACACATGCACATAGATCCCAAGGTGAGAATCGAACCCGGACACTGAAGGTGCAAGGCGACAGTGCTAGCCACCGTGCCATTGTTTGAAAAATCTAATCCTTTTTTAAGTGATAACTCATATTAGACGCATGTTAGAGCTGAGTTCATTGTGCCCCCACCCTTACCAACCACATCACATCAATGTGTTTACAACTGTTTTTCTTTATTTAATGTACATTATCAAGTAATTTTATCATCATGAAGCTCAAATAGAGCACTGTGTGAGCTGCCCAGAAAAAGCCTGGATCGTTTACTTTTTCCTCTAATATTCATCAGGCCCTCTGTGCATGTGCCAAGGTTCCCTGGAAGATCCTAATCTTTACGGCCATCATCTATCTTAGAGTAACAAAAGTTTAAAGCGTTTGTTTTAATATAAGTTGGATATTTTTAACTGATGTGCTTGAGTCAACAGATTTTGGACTCCTAAGGATGAGAGTCATGTGTGTGCTGGGAAGTGTGACGTCCGCTCAGCCACCTTTACCGGAATAGGTTTTTTTTTAAGAGGCTTCGTCTTTGACGTACCTCATTGGATAGAATCCAAACCCGAACCCCGCCTCTGCCCCTGCCGGATTGGTCGGTTTGTGAGCTGTGTCACATTAAGTGGGAAGGTTTGGGGGTGGGGGGGGGGGGAATGGGGTGTGAAATTTGGAGAAAAGACAGAAAGTGAACAGGGCAGCTCACTTGCACTGCTATTCAAACAGTGCATTCACATAAATCCCCCCCACACACACACTCTTTTTTTTTTTTTTTCTCGTGCACACTCTCTCTGTAATGGCTCCAAGCTCACATACACACACACACACACACACACTTTCTCTTCCTTTCATCCATTCTTTTTCACTCTTTGCTACACTTCCCAGTAAAACCACACACACACACACAGCTGTTCCCTTTTACTCTAATAGTAATCATATATAATATCCTCAGTAAATACGTATTTCCTTTCAATAGCACCTTCCCCAATGACAACCCCCAATCATTTACACAAAGAGACCTAAAAAGCTTGAAAAGGCTGTCTATTAAGGACATTTTTGTCCCTTTTTTTTTTTTTTTTTTTTTAATGAAGAATCTTTTAGGCCCAAAACCTACAAAGTGTTTATTATGAAACACAAAAACACAACATTCTAGTATCATTTATTAGCTAAACTAATTAATACAACTATGAAAAATGCTGCAAAGCATAAAAGGTAATAAATTAAATGGCAACCATCTGTAATGAAATCAGCCCAGACGTGTATACACATCATACTCACACACATGCACACACACTCGTGCACATACACAAACGCAAACCATACTGGTCAGTGTGTATTAAAACCACAGCATGCATTTTCCATGCAGAGGAAGAAATGAGGCCTCATGGTTCATAAAGAACAAGAGATGGGAGAGAGAGAGAGAGAGAGAGAGAGAGAGAGAGAGAGAAAACAGGCATAATTGCTTGCAGAACTCTTTCGGATAGAGTCAGAGCTCAAATTTGGCCCATATGGTCTCTCTCTCTCTCTCTCTCTCTCTCTCTCTCTCTTTGTGTGTGTGTATTTTTCCAAGGTCACTTTGATTTAAAAGAACAGTCCCTGATTCTCGAAGTTTCCTTTTATTGTGATTTATATATTTTTCGTGGTTTGGATCTGTGCACCCCAGGCAATGGATTATACCGTACATAATCCATTATGTACAGTATAATCCATTGTGTGGCAAAAAAAAAATAAAAACTGCTAGTGAGGTTGCTGATGTAGGGGTTTATAATGGTGGGAGCTGTGTCAGGAGTGATGGTGGGAGGGCGGAGGTACTCTGGTTACTGCATGTTAAAACGACAGCAATCCTGCTGTTCTTGTTCACCAAAATATAAAAAGTAGCTTGAGGTCGTGTAGATAATGACTGGAGGTTTGCAAATACGCGAGATACTACTGGGTGGCATGGTGGCGTAGTGGTTAGTGCTGTCGCCTTATACCTTCAGCGCCCGATTATGCCGGTTTCCTCCCACAGTCCGAAGACATCCAGATTAGACTAATTGGCGTTCCCAATTTGCCTGTAGCGTGTGAATTACGGTCGTAAAATGGTCCAATGTTCATTATTGGTAAAGCAAAAACTTACAAATTATTTGAGACTTGAAAAGAAAAAGAAAAATGGTTATAAAGTGCTGATACTAAAGACTCACTCAAATCTCCTAACAAAAAAACTTCCTCATATCAATGATTAGGCGTCTTTTCTAACATCAAAGCACATTACCATTATTCTTAGATGTAGTGTTATTCCTAGAGTGAATAACACAGCTGCTAAGGATGAGCAGTTCCATTTTGAAGAAATGATCCACAGTGGCACACCAAAGAGAAAGAGGGAAAAAAATCTGGTTATTTAACCCAAGCACATCCTGTTCAGTTGGTTGTCGGCGTTTTATGTAAGACAAACCCAACAGGGTGTGGAACGATCGGACTCGCTTCACAAAAACAGTGGAAAAGTACAAAGGGCTCTCATTAAAGTGTTTGTGACTTCCTTTAGTTATTTCTACAATGCATTTCAATCAGAAACCCTCACATTTAGGTCATCAGACATGTTCAGGGTATAAATACAGTACATGCTTTTAAAGCACTCTAGTGTGTAATAATCCAGCAGAAAGGAAACTTTCTGAATGTTAGGGCTTGGATCACAAAAGGAGGAGTTAGTCATGTTGTTTATCATCTGTGAAAATCCTTTTTTACCCGAATGTATTTATTTGGAGCGGAAACTTGTAGTGCTGAATTACTTGTTAGCTACGGTACAAGTTTACTCGTGCAAAGATGTTCCACTGGAGAGTGAATTAAACAAAGGTGGATTGAAGAATTTTAAAGCAGTGGAAAAGTATGCTGAAGATAAAAATATGATAGTAATATGAGTAGTACAAATTACTACTATTATTAATATTATTAATAACACTACTATTTCTCTGGGTTTGGTAAATGGCACCACACATGTTAAATCTCTTCATGGTTTCCCTTTGAATACTTTCACTGTATTTGGAACATGATGTAGTTATTATGGAACTTCTGTAGCAACAGGGCATATGTATGTATGCTTTAAATGACACGCTATATACAGTATATGTGTGTGTGTGTGTGTGTGTGTGTGTGTGTGTGTCGACCATAATCATGCCATTTCAACCAAGTCTTTCATATTACACTCTGATGGTTTAACGATTAGTAATGTACAGTACAGCTGTCCCTGGAAAAAAAAAATGCTGGTTGAAGACACTTATAGAAGGGGCATAGGAGATGCTTTCACAAAAAATGCTTTAACCTAGTAAAATATCAAAAGCTAATTAAGATAACTGCCCAAATATTGTATGTTAAACTACAGCATTTGTGACCGTCCCAATTCACTACTACTACACTTTAAACCAATAAAATGTATAAGGATTGTGTGCTTTTTGCATTAATGTACTAACTCTCCTACAGAAAACACCTTTTTTTCTGGAAACATGCATGTATAAGATGTTAGATTGATTGATTGAAAAGATCAAATGAATGAAAAAGTATAAATGTATTAAATTACTATAATAGTCTTAATATTTCCTAATGCCCTTATAATAATTATACCCTCCTCCCAGGAGCTCCTTTAATG